>JAHZTW010000002.1:116052417-116249597 GCA_020283515.1 Alliaria petiolata | reverse complement strand
GCTCAACGCCTGCTTCGAGAGCATCCCCGTCTCTGCTTTCCCTCTCTCCTCTGATTCACAAGGTAAACAAGATTCTATCCGAATTTGATGATCTGGGTATTTTTATCCATAGTGTTTGAATCAGCTTTGATTGAGTTTGGGCCAGAATTGTTTGTAGGAGACGTATCTAGATTTTTTACTACAGGAACGGGTTACATGATCATGTATGAAAGTTAGATGGTTGATTGATCTATGGAAGGTATGGAGATCGATCGTGGATTTTGAGATCGGAATTTGCCAATTTGGGAATCAATTCCAGCTTTTCAGATACTTGTGTCAGTCCGGTTTAGGTACCCATTCAGAAACCTCTGGTTTAGATAATCAGATGTAGTTCTTGATGGTTTTAGTTCTTGAAAAGATCATCTAATGTACCAAAAGAGAAGAGCTGTTGTTATTGTATCTCTTTTGCTTGGGAAATTATATCTGCATTGTTCTTATCATGGTTTAACAGAAGTTTGTTTTAGTTCTGCCATCTCAAATTTGTGCTAACATCCTCTTTGTGGTTTCTCTATGTAGACATCGAGATAAGATCAGACACAAGTTTGGCCGAAGCTGTGCAGACACTATCGAAACTCAAGGTCTTGAGCGCGCCTGTTGTAGATGTTGACGCGCCTGAAGACGCCAGCTGGATTGATCGCTACATCGGTATTGTGGAGTTTCCAGGCATTGTTGTCTGGCTTTTGCATCAGGTCATTGTTCCCTTTTAACCTTTACTTTCAAACATTCATGTCTTCGCTCTACTTGTCTTCTTTAAAAGTGTTACCGAGTGAACTAAACTTCATGTCTTTATCCCCTACTTGTCTACTTTAAAAAACAGTTGGAGCCACCATCTCCAAGGAGCCCTGCTGTTGCAGGTTCAAATGGATTTTCTCATGATTTCACCGCCGATGTCCTGGATAACGGAGATTCAGCAGTAACTTCTGGAAACTTCTTTGAGGTCCTTACTTCTTCAGAGTTATACAAGAACACCAAGGTGAAGCTTGCATCTTTATTAAGGGGAAAATAAACCCCACAAGTTTCACACTTTGCATAGATTTTTGTCCTGATTACGGCTTCTGATATGCAATTGGATATTCTCTCTGACAGGTTCGAGATATCTCTGGAACATTCCGATGGGCACCGTTCCTGGCTCTGCAGAAAGAGAACTCCTTTTTAACAATGCTGTTGCTTCTGTCCAAGTACAAAATGAAGAGCATCCCGGTGGTCGATTTAGGTGAAGCAAAGATCGAGAACATAATCACACAGTCAGGAGTTATCCATATGCTGGCAGAATGAGCGGGGCTTCACTGGTTTGAGGATTGGGGAATCAAAACTCTCTCGGAAGTCGGTCTTCCCAATATGTCAAAGGATCATATCATAAAGGTCAGTGTGTAATGTTACTCGTAGCTCCACTGAGAGTTCTTTTTTCTAACAGAGTATCATTTTTTGTCTCAGATCTATGAGGATGAACCAGTTCTTCAGGCGTTCAAGCTGATGAGGAGAAAGAGAATCGGAGGCATACCCGTCATTGAAAGGAAAAGTGAGAAGCCCGTAGGCAACATAAGCATCAGAGATGTTCACTTTCTCCTCACTGCACCAGAGATCTACCATGACTACAGGTTAATACCTGTCTCTTATACACATCTTAAGCATCAGAGATGTTCACTTTCTCCTCACTGCACCAGAGATCTACCATGACTACAGGTTAATACTTCATAAATCATTAATAATATATACCGAGTTTCGTGGCAATGGTCAATCGTCAATGCTTTCTCTTGATATTTTTTTTAGGTCAATCACAACGAAGAACTTCTTAGTAGCGGTTAGAGAGCATCTGGAGAAGCGTGGGGATACATCAGCACCTATCATGAGTGGGGTCATCGCTTGCACTAAGAACCATACGCTTAAGGAACTGATCTTGATGCTAGACGCCGAGAAGATCCATAGGATATATGTGGTTGATGATTCAGGTAACCTCGAAGGACTCATCACTCTAAGAGACATCATCGCAAGACTTGTCCATGAGCCATCTGGCTATTTTGGGGATTTCTTTGACGGTGTTATGCCTCTTCCCGAAAACTACCGAGTCTAACAAAAATGGTCTCTTTCTTGTGTAAATTTGTCTTTGGTTTCGTAATTGCTTCTCTGTCTGTTTGTGCCAAAGTTGTTGAATTTGTGTTATAAACGTTCAAACAGAAATAATAAAAGAAGGAAAGAGGCAGTCTTTGAGTGAATATGTCTGAAATACAGTAATCTTAAAAGAGTCCCAGATTTGGCCCTACAATTTGAATCGGTACAATTAGGTCCCTGGTCAGAGCAAGTGTTCTTCAAACTTGATCGAGATCTGATCCGTCTCTGGTTGGTGTTTCCTAACCTGACAATTTGTTTCAGACACAGTTAAATAGCAAAATGGGATTCCCAAAACAATCTTTTTCTTTTGTCAAACATTCCCAAAACAATCATTGTAATGACATGAACTTATTAATCTAAGAGACTTACTGTGAACAGGCCATGGCCAAGAGCTTGTGAGAAGCTACGTAGGCAACGTCTGAGTCATTTAATCTCTTCTCCACAAAATAGATGACCTCAGCAGCCAACACCAGACTGTGCAACAAAGAAAACCAAAATGAAGCAAGTCAATGTGATTGTGATGATCACTTGCATAAAGTTAACCGGTGATCTACCCGGTCTTGATATCAAAACAACCGGTTAGCTGAAGAAATTTACCACATAACACTACTACAAATCAATCCGAGTTGTTTGAAGAGCAAACCTGTATAATAATCTTGGCACATTCATTGCAGGGGAACATTGTCACATAAAGCTTCTCCAAAAGATTTGAGGAACACAAACAAACTATCAACACACAAATATATTAGAACAGAAACTGCATATGGCTTTTCATTTCAATCTCTTTGCAGCAGAGAGTCTTCGGCTTTCTATTTTCAACTAATTAGCTGTTGTATAGACTATTCAAAATGCTTTGATCTTTTAGCTCAATTGGGAAACCCCATGGGACAAAACAATGTTCAAAGGAACTAACCTGTCCAGCCGCAGATACAATGTTTTCACTGTGAAAGCATTGTAATGTAGTTCTTTTGGCCCTCAGGGTGTGAAAGTCTGAATGTAAAAAGAGATGTTGGCGTCGCGCTCTCTAGGAAAACTTGATGCAAAATGCTGATAGAGAAGGAAGAATGAAGACAAGTTTTTTCTGCAACACACAAACACAATCATACAATATTTGTGAAAACAAGGTTTATTAACAAGTTACTTGACTTACAAAGTAATCTAATCGTTTCAATTACAACTGTTACTTGCTACACAAGTAACATGCTCACATATATTCTCATTAACTATATCAACATCATGATTTATTCGCTTACTTAATTTGCAAGTTGACTTCATCATGTTTTCTTTGTCTCAAAATATAAGTACTTAAAACCCTACGCATCATCACAAACCTAGTATACCATTCAATATAACCATCATGCGATTCAATTCCATACGATTTTAATTCTATACGATTTAATGTGTCAATAGCCCTACTAACCAATTACTAATTGGCAATTAGATCTATCATTCTTACCATTTTCATTTAGGTCATTACGTTGCTAAACTATACGTGTTTCTAAATTCTAACACATCATGCATTATCAAATAAACACCATCATATAATGAGTTGAAGTCTAATTTTCTCTTAACATAATCTCTCCAAATATACAGAGCGAGATCTCGGAAGTTATGGAATGTGAAGAAAGTGGCCACCTTTAGCTTCTTCTTCTTATCATTTAGCTTGTTGAAGTCACTGGCCAAATACCACATTGAAACCGGATCTCCATGCAAAAAGGAAATGTAGAAAACGATTGCTGTTTAAAAACTTAACTTAGTAGCAATTTTTTGTATTTTTTAAGCGTATATGGTGGCCTTTAAGCATTTGATAAATGTTCTGAAATCGGTCTAAATTAAACCAGATTGTTTGACGTTGTGAGACAATAAAATAGAAATTTTGGTTTTTTTTTATTTTATTTTTTTTTTCATTTTTCATTTTCTAGTTTTTCTTTCGTTTTCAAGCGGTCTCTTTTCCTTTATATTGAAGCTTCACCCAGTCTCTCACAGTCACTGAACTTGTGCCTTGCAACAGAAATCGAGAAATCATTTGTCTCTGTCGTTTTCATTTTAGATCGATAAGGTCTCTCAAATTTGATTTTCAAGATTTTTTTTTCTTTTTGTTCTAAGTTGTCTCTTTTCCTCGTTGTTTCAAGTTGTCTCTTTTACTTGCACCAGAAATCGGGAAATCCTCATCAGTCTCTGCGGTCTTTGTTTTGGATCGACAAACTCTCTCTCAGGTTTGATTTTCATGATGTATCTTTTCCTTGTTGTTCCAAGCTGTCTCTTTTCCTTTCAACATAAATCGGGAAATCCTTGTCTTTGTCGTCTTCATTTTGGATCGACAACCTCTCTCAGTTTGGTTTTCAAGCTGTCTCTTTTATTTGTTGATTTTGTGTTCTTTGCATCTGATTGTATTGAGATAACTACTAATTAGATATAGATAATGATGTATCTAGCTAACCTCTATCCTACTGCGAATCGAATTCATTCTATCTAAACTAGATCCTATGATGTATATATACGATCTCTCTCTGGATGTTAATACATAATATTTGCACGTTATTTCAGATCTTTTTATTACCAATGCAAGCTTGGTGAAATCATGCGTTGAAACATTGGCGGATCAATGCCCCAATGCTTTTATCATTATTGCTAGTGAGAAGCTTAATTCAATGATACCAATGGGCCTCTGAAGTCTTGAAACAAAAAGGAGTTTATGAGCCTAAGAAGTTTTTCGGTCTCATGACACCAGAGGTTGAGTTGGCAAGAGCTTTTGTTGCTGAGCGATCTCTGCTTGAGACTGATGTGGAAGATGTACACGTGTTTGTTGTCGGTGGTCACTCCAATTTGACAACTTTGCCACTTTTCTCCCAGACAAAACCCCACGTCATCTTAGATAGCCAAGAAATAAAATAATGGACGTATAAGATCCAATATTATGTACATCAGAGCAGTGAGAATCTTGATTATTTTGCAGGCAATCTGAATTGTGAATATTTTAAAGTTAGAGGAGTAGAACGGTTTGTTGTGTCGTTGCTTTATGCGCTTGGTGGAGCTAGGGAAGAGTTTCAGTGCTGCTTTGTGGAGTCCACCGTGATTTTTTTGAGAACCAAGTAATGTGTATGCAGAGAGACATTTCGGACCACCAGTGTATTGTTTTATCGATTTAACCCGAAATTATACCGAACCATACCAAACTAAACCGAATTATATCTAATCGAAGAACCGAACTATCCGAAACTATCCGAAATATCCGAATTTACTCGATTTTACCCGATTTTAACCGAATTTAAACAAAAATTTAAAAAGTTCGGTTAGTTTCGGTTTTGAAATTCAAGAACCTAATTACCCGAGAACCGAACTAACCGAACCGATTTATATTTCGGTTAGTTTCAGCCAAAATTTCAAAATCCGAACTACCCGAAGAACCGAAGAACCGAACCGAATTACCCGAAGTCGCAGGCCTACGTACTAGGAACATAGATATCAACAAAGAGCCTCGCATCTGCATCTGCAGCATGAGGGAGAGTGTAGCATCCGCGACCAGAAATCCTAAGTATGGTCGTGCGGGTCATGGGATGGCCGTTGTATATACGTTCTGGTATGATGGAGGTTCGTCTGTTTCTGTGAATAAGTATGTACAGTGGTACGTCTGTGAAGTCAATGATTGTACCTTGGTATGTCTGTGAGGTTAAGTACCGTACCATGGTTGGACCGAGTATATAATTTTATGTGGAATTTGTCTAAGTGTTGGTAGACAAGGCTGTTAGGCCGTGGGCCGTGGTTTTTCTCGAGAGAATGTGGTTTTTCTCGAGAGAAAAAGGATTTTTCCCGTGTTTGGCCGAGTGGTTTATGTCTAGCCGAGAGAAAAAGGAAAGTTGGCCGGTTTGGCCGAGAGAAACTTGAATTGGACCGAGAGAAAAAGTAAACCGTGTGACTAAACCGAGGAAGGACGGTCGAGCTAGGGTTTTCGGACCTATTTATACGTTTTATCTCGCGGCCGCGTGGGGGATCACAATTTTTCTCGAGAGAAAAGCACCTAAGGCGATTTTGCCCGAGAGAAAAGGGAGTTCGTCGAGAGATTTCGAGAGCCGTCGAGATTCTGAGATTTCTGTTCGAGAGAAACGACTTAGAAGGGTCGATTTGCCGAGAGAAGTGTGTTCGGCCGAGGGATTTCTCGATCGGATCGCGAAGCATCCGAGAGATAATCAAGGTAATCTGTTTTTCACCGAGAGAATTCTGTTCTGTTGCAATCTCACCGTGAGATTTGTGTTCTGGTCGGTTTTCACCGAGAGATAATCGAGTTATTTGTGTGTAGGCAAGTTTTGGCCGAGTTATCCGAGAGATATCCGAGGATTTTCTGCGTGGTTGAGAGTTAGCCGAGAACACTTAGAACCGTCCGAGAGAATTCGGTAAGTGTTCGGCTAATTCGTTTCTGGTTGAGTTTCGGTCGAGTAACCTTTGACTAATCTGAAAGATAGCCGAGAGGAGATTAGATCTCGCGGGTTTAGCCGTAGCGATAGCCGAGAGAACGCAAGTGCGTCTGACTATCTCTGTTTCTGACCGAAAAATCACCTAGTTTCTTCCGACTAAAACGTTTGCTTTTGTGTCTAAAGTGAGTGCGTGACTGTTTCGGGACGGCCGACCTGGTTAGGATTATCGGGCTGGGTCGCCACAGTTGGTATCAGAGCATGGTTGATTCTAGGATAGTTCATTTGCATAGTTGGGGTTAGAAATATCCACCTTTCACTGCCGAGTCTCGCGGTCTGTTGTTTTCTGTGGAGTTTGGAACTCTTGTCTGGTGTTAGCTTCGGGCTAACATGTTCTGGTTTGACTTGCAGATGGCTCCGAGAAGGACTAGGGCTGCAAGGTTGAATGGTGCTGTGAACTCGGGGAGTTCGGGAACTGAGGATGCGGTTGGGAACCAGCATGAGATTGAGGCTGCGGCTGCGGCTGCGAATGCTGCGGCTGCTGCTGCTGCGAACGCGGCTGCTGCGAATGTGGCTGCGATTGGAGCTGGAAACGTGGCTGGGAATGCTGCGGGTGCTGTTCCAGACAGGCTGTAGGCTGTGCTGGGATTGCTAGCTCAAGTGTTGGAGCGTTTACCGGTGGTTGCACCTGTACCGGGAGTGGTACCGGCCATGGAACCACAAGTGGTTGCGCCTGTACCGGGATTGGTACCGGCCGTGGCACCACAAGTGGTGGAACCGAATGTTGGGAACGTGGCTTTGGAGGAAGCGGATCAGGTCGTGGCGATCCCGTCTTACCTCAAGGTTTTGGATCATATGGCGAGGTTGGGAATCAAGTTCTTTGCTGGAGGAACTGCGCCGATTGAGGCTGATGAGTGGAGGATGAGGCTTGAAAGGAACTTCGAGTCTATCTGATGTCCTGAGGAGTACAAGCGGGACATAGCTGTGCATTACCTGGAGGGTACTGCGCATACCTGGAGGAAAGGGACCACGAGACGTTTGGTGAGTCCGAACTGTTCGTATGAGACGTTTTCTGCGATGTTCTAAAGTAAGTACTTCCCGCAAGAAGCTTACAATCAGCTGGAGGCTGAGTTTCTGTATCTGCGCCAAGGGACTAAAACTGTTCGGCAGTATGAGACTGAGTTCAACCTGTTACGCAAGTATGTGGGACGTGACCATGATACTGAAGAGAAGCTGATCCGAAGGTTCATGAGCGGACTAAGGGTCGAGCTGCGTAATGGTTGTCTGGTGCGTGACTATGCGTCGGTCACAGAGCTTGTTGAGAAAGCGGCTTTGTTGGAGATTAGACAAGCCGAGGAGGCCTTGTCTAAGGCTGGTACCGTGGCCAGGAGTGGCCAAGTGTCTGGAGGACAGTACCAAAAGTTTGGGAAGAATGTTCCAGCTAAGTCGAGTGGGAGCCGCAGCGTGTGTGGATCTTGCGGAAAGGTGCATGTTGGCGTGTGTAGACGTGCATCTGGAGCTTGTCATCGTTGTGGTAGCTTGGAGTCTAGGGTTCGGGATTGTCCTGAGCCAGACTCGAGGGTGGTGAGAGTGTCAGATGGAGGTAACACGTCTGTTGTGTGTTTCGGTTGCGGAGAACCGGGACATTACAAGCGTGATTGTCCGAGGTCCGGAGCAGTTAGGCAGGCGGCCACTCAGCCTAAGCGTGCAGGAGATGTGCTGGGGCAACCGGCTAAGAGGCAGGCCATCATGCCAAGGGTGTATGCAGCGACCGCGGATGGGACTGGGGATCCGACCACTTCTCGACCGATCACTGGTAAGTTTTAGTACTTACATTTTTCTGAGTTTGTTTGTGTCTGCGTGTTATGTTAAGTGTCTTAGCATTCTAAGGATTGAATATGTAGGGACCTTATTAATGGGTGAGGTGGAAACCCATGTTTTGTGCGACTCCGGAGCGAGTCATTGTTTTGTTAACCCAGGGATGATTGGGAAAGGAGGATTCCAGAAGGAACCCGGGGAAGAGTTCGGACTAGTGAGGGCGGCTGGAGGCCAAGTGATGTTATCACTAGGGACTGTACGCAACATTGCTGTCTGGATTGGCGAAGTAAATATGCCAGCAGACTTAGTGATATGCGAAGTTAAGTCTTACGATGTCATCCTAGGAATGGATTGGCTCGGTAAGCACAAGGCGCATCTGGATTGTCACTGAGGCAGGGTGGAGTTCGAGAGGGATGGCCAAGTTCTGGTTTACCAAGGAGTTAGACCGACTTCTGGTAGCTTGGTTGTGTCGGAAATACAAGCACAGAAAATGTTAGAGAAAGGGTGTGAAACATATCTGGCGACGATATATTCGATTGAGGTGGGACCAAACGCGGAGTTAGGGGACATTCCAGTGGTACAAGAGTTTGAGGATGTTTTCCAAGCTTTGACCGGAATGCCACCGGCTCATTCAGATCCGTTCACGATTGAACTTGAGCCGGGAACTGCTCTAGTGTCTAAGGCATCGTACCGTATGGCTCCGGTCGAGATGGCTAAACTGAAGAAGCAACTGGCTGATCTTCTAGACAAGGGATTTGTAAGGCCAAGCAGTTCATCATGGGGCGCACCTGTTCTGTTTGTAAAGAAGAAGGATGGAAGCTTCCGGCTTTGCATCGATTACCGAGGGTTGAACCGTGTCACTGTGAAGAACAAGTATCCACTTCCAAGGATAGACGAGTTGTTGGACCAGCTTAGGGGTGCTATTTGGTTCTCTAAGATTGATTTGGCTTCTGGGTACCATCAGATACCGATAGATGAACCGGACGTTTGGAAGACTGCCTTTCGGACTAGGTATGGTCATTACGAGTTTGTGGTCATGCCGTTTGGTTTGACGAATGCGCCAGCTGCATTCATGAAGTTGATGAATGGCGTGTTCCGAGAATACTTGGACGAGTTTGTGATTATTTTCATAGACGACATCTTAGTGTACTCGAAGAATCCGGAAGATCATGAGAAGCATTTGCGGATTGTTATGGAGAAGTTGCGAGAGCAGAAGTTGTTTGCCAAGCTGAGCAAGTGTAGCTTTTGGCAACGGCACATTGGGTTCTTGGGTCACATTGTTTCGGACAAGGGAGTGTCTGTGGATCCTGAAAAGATCAAGGCCATTGCGGATTGGCCGAGACCTGAGAATGCGACGGAGATAAGAAGTTTTCTGGGGTTGGCTGGCTATTATAGGCGTTTTGTTAAAGGCTTTGCAAGTATGGCTCAGCCGATGACACGCTTGACCGAGAAGGACATTGAGTTCGTATGGACAGCCGAGTGTGAAGAGTGTTTCTCGAAACTGAAAGGGATGCTTACAAGTGCACCAGTGTTGGCTCTACCTGAGCCGGATGAACCGTATGCGGTGTGCACAGATGCTTTTGGTAAGGGACTAGGTTGTGTCCTAATGCAGCACGGGAATGTGATTGCATATGCGTCTAGACAGCTAAGGAAGCATGAGGCGAATTATACTACTCATGACTTGGAGATGGCGGCCGTAGTCTTTGCGTTAAAGATATGACGATCTTACTTGTATGGTGGGAAAGTTCAGGTGTTTACCGATCATAAGAGTTTGAAGTACATCTTCACTCAACCTGAACTGAATCTGAGGCAACGGAGATGGATGGAGTTAGTCGCTGACTACGACTTGGAGATAACTTATCATCCGGGGAAAGTTAATCTCGTTGCTGATGCATTAAGCCGGAGAAGGGCTAGTGTATCATCTGCTAAGGACGTGGAAGGAGTTGTGAATCTCCTAAGGACGTTAAGGCTGAACGTTCTGACTGAAGATACGGAACTGTTGGGTTTGGGAGCTGCGGATCAGGCTGACTTGTTAACAAGGATCCGGTTAGCTCAAGAGGAGGATGAGAATCTGATTAAGATGTCAAAGGCTGACAAGACCGAGTATCAAACTTCAAATAATGGGACGATTGTGTTGAATGGTCGAGTATGTGTTCCTAACGTGAAAGAGTTAAAGGAAGAGATCCTTAAGGAAGCACATCAGTTTAGGTTTTCTGTTCATCCGGGAATGACCAAGATGTACCGCGACCTGAAAAGATACTATCATTGGGTCGGGATGAAGTGGGACGTGGCCAAGTGGGAGGCTAGTTGTCCGACGTGCCAGTTGATTAAGGTCGAGAACCAGTTTCCGAGTGGTTTGTTGCAAACATTACCAATGCCGGAATGGAAATGGGATATGATCACAATGGACTTTGTGATGGGTTTACCGAAGACTAAGAATAAGCATGAAGCGATTTGGGTCATTGTGGAACGACTGACCAAGTCTGCTCATTTCTTACCTATGAAAAAGACGGATGGAGTGGCTAGGCTGGTGGAGTTATATGTCGATGAGATCGTGAGACTCCATGGCGTGCCAGTGAGCATTGTGTCTGATCGTGATCCGAAGTTTACTTCACGATTCTGGAAAGAGTTTCAGGAGGAGTTTGGGACGAAGGTACACATGAGTACTGCGTATCATCCGCAAACGGATGGTCAGTCTGAGAGGACCATCAGGACGTTAAAAGACATGCTGAGAGCATGTGTAGTAGACTGGGGTGGTAACTGGGATAGACATCTACCGTTGGCTAAGTTTGCATATAACAACAGTTACCAAGGGAGCATTGATATATCTCCGTATGAGGCGTTGTATGGACGGCCGTGCAGAACACCGTTGTGTTTGACCCAAGTGGGGGAGCGGAGTGAGTTAGGACCCGTGATAGTTGAGGAGACTACTGAAAAGATTCAGTTTCTGAAAGCCAAGCTAAAAGAGGCTCAAGACCGGCAAAAGAGTTATGCCGATAAGCGCCGTAAGGACTTAGAGTTCAGTATAGGCGATCTGGTTTATCTAAAGGCTATGACCTACAAGGGGAAAAGCCGAGCAATGTTTGATGCTAAGTTGAGTCCGAGGTACATGGGGCCGTACCGGATTCTGGAAAGGATTAGGGCAGTGGCGTATAAGTTGGACTTACCGCCGAAAATGAAAGCTTAACACAATGTGTTTCACGTGTCGCAGCTGAGAAAGCACATAACCAAACGTGAGAATGTAATATCTGAACCGCCTCCGGAACTGCAAGAGGATATGACCGTGGAAGGTAGACCGATAAGTGTGGTTGGCCGGAAAGAAAAGGTTAAGCGTGGTAAAATGGTCAAGATGATCAAAGTTCTGTGGGAATATAATGGAGACGAGCAAACGACTTGGGAAAAAGAGTCAAGGATGAGTACAAAGTTCCCGAAATGGTTTGAGAAACTTCCTGAGGAAGAGCCGGATTAGAGGACGAATCCAAACTGAGTGGGGGAGAATTGTAGCATCCACGACCAGAAATCCTAAGTATGGTCGTGCGGGTCATGGGATGGCCGTTGTATATACGTTCTGGTATGATGGAGGTTCGTCTGTTTCTGTGAATAAGTATGTACAATGGTACGTCTGTGAAGTCAAGGACTGTACCGTGGTATGTCTGTGAGGTTAAGTACCGTACCATGGTTGGACCGAGTATATAATTTTATGTGGAATTTGTCTAAGTGTTGGTAGACAAGGCTGTTAGGCCGTGGGCCGTGGTTTTTCTCGAGAGAATGTGGTTTTTCTCGAGAGAAAAAGGATTTTTCCCGTGTTTGGCCGAGTGGTTTATGTCTAGCCGAGAGAAAAAGGAAAGTTGGCCGGTTTGGCCGAGAGAAACTTGAATTGGACCGAGAGAAAAAGTAAACCGTGTGACTAAACCGAGGAAGGACGGTCGAGCTAGGGTTTTCAGGCCTATTTATACGTTTTATCTCGCGGCCGCGTGGGGGATCACAATTTTTCTCGAGAGAAAAGCACCTAAGGCGATTTTGCCCGAGAGAAAAGGGAGTTCGTCGAGAGATTTCGAGAGCCGTCGAGATTCTGAGATTTCTGTTCGAGAGAAACGACTTAGAAGGGTCGATTTGCCGAGAGAAGTGTGTTCGGCCGAGGGATTTCTCGATCGGATCGCGAAGCATCCGAGAGATAATCAAGGTAATCTGTTTTTCACCGAGAGAATTCTGTTCTGTTGCAATCTCACCGTGAGATTTGTGTTCTGGTCGGTTTTCACCGAGAGATAATCGAGTTATCTGTTTGTAGGCAAGTTTTGGCCGAGTTATCCGAGAGATATCCGAGGATTTTCTGCGTGGTCGAGAGTTAGCCGAGAACACTTAGAACCGTCCGAGAGAATTCGGTAAGTGTTCGGCTAATTCGTTTCTGGTTGAGTTTCTGTCGAGTAACCTTCGACTAATCTGATTATTTTGGCCTGTTTCCGAGGGAATACAGAAGCTTGTTCGAGGAAAAGTGAGTGGTTTGAAAGATAGCCGAGAGGAGATTGGATCTCGCGGGTTTAGCCGTAGCGATAGCCGAGAGAACGCAAGTGCGTCCGACTATCTCTGTTTCTGACCGAGAAATCACCGAGTTTCTTCCGACTGAAACGTTTGCCTTTGTGTCTAAGGTGAGTGCGTGACTGTAGCTGACCTGAAACCGTAGGATTGCTAGGTTATCTGGTTTTCATTGATTGCTTGTGTAAGTTAGTGTATGCTTAGCAAGGTCAATGTGTTTCTGTGATTGATATTGGATACCGTGGTTTATACGTGGTGTCTAACTAGCTGTGTGAATGTCCGGATCGAGTTGCTAGCTCAAGGGGATGTGTGATTCTCGCTTGGAGTAGAACCGAGGCCGTGAGGAAATTCACAAGTAGTTGAGATGATCATAGAACCGTGATTATGTTTTCTGTGCTTGCTTGCTAAGTGTTAATGTGAATTGTATAACTGATGTATGATTGAGTTTTCTGGTATTGGCTGGTGGTACGGGATGACCGTACTCACTAAGCATTTATGATAATGCTTATGCCTCTATTATGTATGGAGTGTGCAGGTAAAGATGTTATCCGGGACGTTTAGTCTTGAAGGCGGACTTGAAGGTAGTGAAGAAAGAAGTGGATTATGACTAGGTTTGGGGGTTTATTTATCATGAGATTTTCTGGATAATTGACTTTGCATTTCTGTTATGACTTAAAACGAATTTGGTTAAGTTAGTTTATGTTTTGTGAACCTTTGTTATATCTGGATTGAAATAATTATGCAATGAGAATGGGTTTTTTATAAATCGAATGTGTTGTTTAAGTTTAAGAAAAATCTGAAAAATATGTTAAGTATGGAATCGGTTAGAGTTAGACTCGGGACGGCCGGCCTGGTTAGAATTATCGGGCTGGGTCGCCACAGGGAGTCTCCACGTGCTCCTTCAAGAACAATGGCTTCTCAGATGCTGTGCTAGTAAAGATCACGTTGGCTTCTGCAGCACAAGCTAGCATCTCATCAAGGGGCTTATAGATAATCTCAGCGCCAGGCGGCATCTCCTCCCGGATAGCCGCAACTTTCTCTTGGCTTCTGTTCACATCCACCATCTTAGTGCAACCTTTAGCAACCAGGTGCTTGATTACAAGCCTCCCCCATCTTTCCTGCACCAATCACCAACATCGTAGCAGGTACTGAGTACAGCAGCTTCTTCAATATGATTCAAACCGCACAACTCAGTGATGGCTTGTGGCCAATAAGCTTCTGGAATGGCAAGCTTCTCACGCATCTCTAGAGGAGCTGTGTGAAACAAAATTTTGAACAAGGGCTAACAACAAAGGCACTATAGAAACAAAATTTTGGGATTTTTTATGTTTGAGAAGACTGCAGCAGAGTAGTGCAGACTTTTCTGAAATGTAATTGGCATTCCCAACACGCTTTATTTTATTGTGAATCATATCTACAAATTACAAGTCTTTACATTTGTGCAAGACCAAGAAGCTGTTGCAGGTTCAAATGGAATTTCTCATGACTTGTAACAGATTATATCATTTTATGTCTCAGGATCTATGTGCATGAACTTGGGATGTTAATTAGGGCCTAGATTCTCCAAGGACTCATCACTCTAAGAGACATCATCGCAAGGCTTGTCCATGAGCCCTCTGGCTACTTTGGGGATTTCTTTGACGGTGTTATGTCTAAGAAAAATGGTCTGTTTCTTGTGTAAATTTGTCTTTGGTTTCGTAAGGCTTCTCTGTCGGTTTGTGCCAAAGTTCTCGAATTTGTGTTATAAACGTTCAAACAGAAATAATTAAAGAAGAAAAGAGCCGGTCTTTGAGTACATATGTCTGAAATACAGTAATCTTAAGTCTCAGATTTGGCTCTACATTTTGAATTGGAACAATTAGGTCCCTGGTCAGAGTAAGTGTTCTTCAAACTTGATCAAGATCTGATCCATCTCTGGTTGATGTTTCCTAACCTGACAATTTGTTTCAGACACGGTTAAATACCAAATTGAGTTTCCCAAAACAATGATTGTTATGAAAGGTCATGAACTTATTAATCTAAGAGACTTACTTTGATGTTGGCCATGGCTAAGAGCTTGTGAGAAGCTACGTAGGCAACATCTGAGTCATTTAATCTCTTCTCCACAAAATAGATGACCTCAGCAACACCAGACTGTGCAACAAAGAAAACCAAGTCAATGTGATTGTGATGACTTGCATTAAGTTAACCGGTCTAAACAGATTACTTAGGCTTCGGTGTTCGATATCAAAACAACCGGTTAGCTGAACACAGTTACCATATAACAACATTACTACAGTACCTTATTAGGATCCAAATTTGACAAATCAATCCGAGTTGTTTGAAGAACAAACCTGTATAATAATCTTGGCACATTCGTTGCAAGGGAACATTGTCACATA
Organism: Alliaria petiolata; assembly: GCA_020283515.1. Taxonomy (NCBI): domain Eukaryota; kingdom Viridiplantae; phylum Streptophyta; class Magnoliopsida; order Brassicales; family Brassicaceae; genus Alliaria; species Alliaria petiolata. Next base: position 116,234,308 of record JAHZTW010000002.1, on the reverse strand, counting down.
AAGCTTCTGCAAAAGATTTGAGGAACACAAACTTACTTAAATAAACTATCCACACACAAATATCTTAGAGCAAAACTGCATATGGCTTTTCATTTTCAATCTCTAGCAGCTAGCGGAGAGTCTTCGGTTTTCTATTTTCAACTAATTAGCAGTTGCATAGAATTATTCAAAATGTTTTGATCTTCTAGCTCAATTGAGAAACCCCATGAGAGAAAACAATGTTCAAAGAAACTAACCTGTCCAGCCGCAGATGCGTGGTTTGTGTTTAGTATAGAATTGACTTCGGCGTGACAAACATATCTACAAAAACCAAAAACAGAAACTTCAGAACTTAGCAACGACCCCAAAACGGATGAGGATTATAACATACTGTAGTTGGCATCATTTGAGATTACTACTTACGGATACTTTGTCTCCAATGGGTTCCCAGTTTTCGATTTCTGAAAATTGGCAGCAGAAAAGTTAAGAAAATGTCTAGCGGAAAGTTACTTTTCTCTTCTCTAAACCGTGCATCCTCCTATTACACATACTCTTAGTTTAGTTACTACTTGGAACCTAGTTTCGATGGTGACACAAAGACATCACTTTCGTCTGCCATAGAATCAGAATTTTATGACAAGAGTCCGTATTTCTACTTTGGTTTCAAGGGAATGTAGCAATAGTAATACCTTGGCCCAAGGAAGTCTGTCATCCGAGCAACCTCTTGGAAAACCATTATAGCCAATCCCTAAAATGAGAAGACGAAAGTTCTTTATTCATCTTATCAACTATGTCGATCCTTACAGATATCAAAAGACAAGTGTGATCCATCATCTTACCAAGAATTACACCATTTTGGCTCACCAAACACGCACCAACCTGCCAAAGCCATAAGAATGGGAAAGACAGTCAATTTTGAATATTTACAACATTCACAAGATCAAAACTTTTTGCATCAGAGAGAGACAGTGTGCTATCTTAACACGGAGTCTCTAACCTGAAAGTATCTCTAGTCGATTCATCATAAAAAGGAATACATTTGTAGTCAAAGAAATTTTCAACCATTCCATCTCAGAGAATCACATATATCATTCTTCACCAGTTAAAGATTATTTTTCACCTATGGCTGCAACTTAACTCCTATGGCTGCAACTTAACTGAAAACTTCCACTAAATCAAACACATTCTGTATATCTAGGAGCTACCTAGACGGATCTCAATTGAAAACTTACAAAAACTTCAAGGACTGTTTGGATACTCATTTTGTTCATCAAAAACAAGTGGTAATTACCTGCCTGTTAGGATCCTTTGATCTTTCTGCTGACAGGAATGCAATCGCCATGAAATAATCATCCCAGGATAAGTACCTTTACAACAACAATCGAAACGAAATTCTACATTAGAGCAAAGCAAAGTCTACCATCTTCGTCACCAAATTCACCAGATGCCATCTACTTTTTTCAATCTTATACTCCACAGAATTCCCGAAGCGAAGGTAAAAAAACATTCTATTTTCTGAAAGTTGGAAGATTTCGCTTTGAAGACAACGAGATCCGTGACAATTCGATGAATTTGAAGAGAAATACGACAAACCCTTTTCGCTTCCGAGGACTGAAAGGGTCTAGAGCCGGGAATCTTCTGGAAACTGCGGCGATTTCCGTGGAATGAACCCTTCGGGATTTAGGGTTTTTAGGGTTTGACGAGAAGAAGCGAAATGCTAGAGCTGAAATCAAAGCACCGAAAATCGCAGATGTAGAGACGAGTGCAAGGTCTCGAGAGTTCATGGAGCTTTAAGAAAAAAATCCTGAAAAATCTTTGCTTTTTGGCGAGAGAAGAGTTTGCGGGAATCATCTTCTTCACTGTTGTTCCCTTATCAACGGACCAAACGTAGCGGGAAACTGTAACAAATTAATATGGTTTTAGGCTCGCAATTTCTCGGCTGAAATAATATTTTAGATTCATGATTCACATAACCATCATGCGATTCAGTTCCATAACCAATTAGATCTATCATTCTTACCATTTCCATTTAGGTTGCCAAACCATAAGCTTTTCTATTAACACATCAAAAGCATTAATAACAAATAAACATCATCATATATATGAGTTCAAGTCTAAATTACATCTCGAGAGAGAGCCCTTGTGCGATTAGTTACATCTGAGAATAGGTTTGTGATCTCATAAGTTATGGAATGGGAAGAAAGTGGATTCAGCGTGAGTTGGCCACCTTTAGCTTCTTCTTCGGGTTACCCATTTAGCTCGTTGAAGTCACTGACCAAAAACCACATTGAAACCGGATTGATGTTTAAAAACTTAACCGCGTGTATCTTTGCAGTTTGTTGAAGTATACAAATTTTTGTATTCATATTCTGTAAATTTTTGCGGTGCGTGATTTGTCGTTTTTTTTAGCGTATATGGTGACATGATTTAAGCATTTCATAAATGTTCTGATATTGGTCTAAATTAAACCGGATTGTTTGTCATTGTGAGACCTTGATATGAAATTCGGTCTTGCTGACATCTCTCATAGATAGATCGGCTACTTGCTCAGATCAAGGTGTTTTGTCTCTCATCGATGGAACGGGTTCACCGCCTAATTTTCTCGGTTTAGACCACTTCAATGTCTACTACGTTCTCAGGAACACCTCACTGGATTGAAGGGAATTCTCAAGCACATGGACGTTGTGATCATAGTTGTTTCGTTTGCCTGAAGCGGAAAGAACACTAGAAGATGCTTTCATTGCCAGTGCAAAGCATCGTGAAAGCATGCGTTGAGGCATTCATTGCTAATGCGAGCATCAGGGAATGTCTTGAATTTAAGTACCAAAATGGTAGTCTAGGCAACGAAAAAGTGTTTGATATTTCAACTCGAAGAGAGACTATTTGGTTCACCAAACCCCGATCCAATATAAACATGTTCTTTGCGTTCAAAAACATCAAAGGAAACTATGAGTTTAGACTCGAAATTCCAGCTAATTTTTTTTTTTTTTTTGAAATTCATGATTGATTAACGATATTGGTTGAGTTGTAAATTATTGTTGGGTCATTGATTTTAACTGTTTTTCAGTTTACCCGAAATAAAATAAATTTCTAGTTTCAAATATTTATTTATTAAGAGCAAGCCCTATAGAGATATGAGTCTTATTGATTAATTATTAATATTTTGTATATTTTATGTATATAAGACACTTCATATTATTTTGTTATTTTGATTTTTAATAAATTTAAATAAAAAATTTGTATTTTTATTAATATTCATAAATTTAAGTAAAAAATATATGAATAAATAATTGCTTCACCAAACGAACTAATGTTTGGATGAACGGACTGCGTACTTGATGTCAAAAGGATCGATCAGAACTTCAGATGAGCACAATCTAGAAGTTTAATAAGTAAAAGAAAAAAATTCGAGAAATTGTTTGATTCTGACACGATTACAGAGTTATATAACAAATTGACAACAAATAACATAGAAATACACTTTTATGTAATACATAAAAAAAAAGATCCGTTTTTGTGAGAAGAAATTGACAAAAAAAAAAAAAAAAAAAATTTGTTTAAATGGCTTAAATATTCGTACTTAGTAGCAGTATAGTAAGCTTGATAGCTTTTGGAACCCATTAACCCACGTGCATCTCCAATAATTACACAACCCACATCCACATTTTGATATATCTTTATAATAAAACGCAAAGTTAGTAGTTATAATAACATTTGAAATGAGAAAGATGATGAAAAAGTGAAAAGGGTTTCTTTGAAAAGCCTCTCATGCCTCAATAACGTGATCCGTTTATTTCCCATCGTCTCTGTCTTTTCTTCAACGGAGATTTTCTCTACAGCTTAACTATTTTATTAGCTTTTTACCCTCATATTGGGATTATTACCAAACTAACCTCCATTATTCTCTCTTTACAAGTACTCCAATGTTTTTTTTGTGTGCAAATACTAAAATTTTGCAATTTGTACTTATGAGTTTATGTCAATAATGTTCTAAATGTAAAAACAACGTTTACGTTTGCATCTACATGATTTAATTCCATTGCTTTTTCTTAGATTTAGCATTGGTTTGATGATATCGATACTGGTATTGAATAAACAGTCATATCTAATTAATCTGTCTGAATTGTTAAAATGGTTTGTATGACATTCATGATAAAAAACATACTCCCTCCGTTTTGATTTAAGTGTCGTTTTAGACTTGTTTTTTTGTTTACAAATAATTGTCGTTCTCGGATTTCAATGCAAATTTATGATAAATTTTCCTATTTTATCCATACTTTTTCAGCTTATTAATTATTCTTATCAAACAAAATAATGTTTTAATGAAGGGCAAAACAGAAAATTTTAATGTTTTCTTAATCTGTGTGAAATATCCTAAAACGACACTTAATTAAAAACAGAGGGAGTATCTAAAATTTTCGTTTTTGGTGACTATTATTTTGAATCTCAATAAAATATTCTCTGCATTATTTAACTATATCTAATTACGTGAAGTAAGTTTCGCAAATGAATTATACTTACGAATCGATGATACATAATAAACATCAAGTTAGATGTGGTTACGTTGGACAAATTAATCATCTTTGTTACCATAGAATTTTATACAACGATTAGTTTATATTTTGAATTCTTCTGTTAAATAAATTTATGTCATAATGGTTGCATCCATCTATAAAATAAACCAAATCGGTGTAATAAAAAAAAATTAAATCACAGAATTAAAAAAAAAAAAATCTACAAACTAAAATCCAATCAAATCACGTCTTGTCAATCGAGATAATCAATAGAACCACACTTGACAACAAATTCACACAATGATGGTACGGTGGTCGTTTGTTAGAGGATTATCGAAATATTCAGTCTACAACCTAAAAGGTATACAAGGGCTGTAAAAGGTTAAACTGATAACTATAATTTGGCTGAAGCATGTATATATGGGACGAATAGCTAAAAATTCAATTTTATATATTAGTTATGTTGAATTAGTGAAAATTACAAACTGGTTGCACTTTTCTAAAAGTGGTTGAAATTAGTGAAACTCTAAAGAATTTGGTGTTCTCTAAAAGTGGTGACAATTACAATAGCATAATTACAATATATAAAATTTCTTAGAGTTGATGTCAGGTTTGTCCATAAAAATCTATAGCGTTATTCTAAGATATTCCTCATTATTCAACTAATTTTAAATTCTGCTAGAATCCATCATTATTCTACACAAAATTTCTCATTACTAAATTAGACACAAAATTAAAACAAAAGGGGATACAACCGTCATTTCATGTGGATATATATGTGCACACTGCACAGACACGAAGCAGCTTACATATAAAGTGATTGGTAATTGCTACCCCCCACTTATTGAAAACTGCAGCCTTTTTAGCCACAACAACAAAACAAAACCAAGAAATGGCTGAACAACAACAACAACAAGAAGATCATCACAAAGAGCTTCAGCTTTTACCTTCTCCACCGTCAACGGAATCTCCGTTAAGTAAACTCCGACCTACAGTTATAACAACGGATCACCACCATTCCTCTTCCATGATCCACCACGATCTCGACCTTAAACTCTCCATCAGCCTCAGCACAATCCCAATGGCGACGGTGGAGCATCCAAGCGGTGGCGGCCGAGGAGATGTGGAGGCCCTGAAGTGGCAGGCGGCGGAGCAGATAAGGCTGGCGGCTATAGAGAAGGCTTACGCCGAGAGAGTCAGAGAGTTGACTCGCCGTGAAATGGAGATGGCTCAATCTGAGTTCGCTCGTGCAAGGTAAGCGAGTTTCAATTAAGTAATTCCTGGTTTGGTTTGGTTCGGTTCGGCTTGGTTAACGGTTTTGAGTTGGAAACCACCAGGGTGATGTGGCAGAAGGCAAGGGAGGAGGTGGAGAGAGCGGAGAGGTTGAAGGAGAGATCAATGAAGAAGATAGATACGAGTTGCTTGGAGATCACTTGCCACTCTTGCAGGCAAAGGTTTAGGCCTTAATTCCAAGTATTTGATTGTTTCTCTTAATTATTGTTATTATAAATGGAAATTTGAGAAGAGTATACAGTTTATTTTAATTAGCTTGAGAAAATAATTTGAAAAAAAAAAAAAAAAAAAAAGAAGAAGAAAGGAAGCCGTTCTTTTGTTTAAATTCTATTTTGTTGTTAATTCAGTTTGTTTTCATTTTCGAGTTTGGTAATGTTAGGTCCTTCTTTTTGTTTTCTTGAAATCGAAGGGTAAACAATCAGATCAGAAATTATTTATTTTTCTAGCTACTAAACTTCCTCTTCTTTGCCCAGAAAAAATTCTCTTAGTTTCATGAATTAATAATTACATAAATTAGACACCATTCAATGGATTACGTCGCAATTTGATGGATAGTTGTATTAGATGTGAATACTGCATATATACGTGTACATGCGTACAGCTTATAAGTTGGAATGATGGACTAAAATTCAAATTAGTTACGGTGTCTATATTAACCATGTCAATTCCGCAACGATCAGCTATATATGCTACTATATATGGAGTATTAAAATCGAACTATGATGGTAACATTCATAATAAAGGACCGTGGAAACTAGAAAAAGAAATGGACGATCGATTTGCATGATTTGAATATAATTAGCTGACATATATATGGTTCATTTTATTTGTTAACATGAACCAATGTACGTGGGTGTTTGATTATTTGTTTCCAGAAAGATTATCAAACACCCACGTACATATATAAAGACATATGCATGGAGATGATGGGTATAATTATTGCTTTACCATGCTCATTAATTTCATCTACTTTAATTTCTTAGGTCGATTTTAATAAGTAGATCTCTTTTTTTTTTAATATACATAATAACATTATTCTTTTGCTTTAACAATTTTTTTTTTATTATTGTGTGTTTGTGTGTACGTACATTTACACAAAACTAGAACACTTAACTTATTACGTAATAAGTTTTCAAATGTTCAAAAAACAAAAATCTGTATATTTAATAACTTAAATTCGTCGTGCAAACAAACATGAATTGGAATAATCCAACTGTTTTAGTATATCTAGCTAGTAGTAAACAAAAAAACTTAGATAATACCGTAAATTCATGTAGTTTTGAGATTTTTTTTTTTACCGATATAATTTTACTACGTTTGATTTTCGCTTTACTATTTTGATGAAAAGATTTGTTTTTTTTTACAATGCAAAAGCTATAATGTTTTTCTATGAAAATAATATCGCAATGTAAGAATCTTGAAGGACCAAACTCTTATGCAAAGAAAAACTAAAGTCGATATTTAAACAGTGCGTGTAAGCTAAACTATAAAATGCTGAAAATGATTTCCATGAAACCCTAGAGAGCTTCTTAGTTGTTCTTTGGATGTAAATAAATATTTCACTTTTTTTTTGTTTTTTTCTTGTCACCATAAGGATTTCTGTTTAAAATAAATGAATTTTATTAAATAGAAATACCTTACCTATTCACACGCGTGTATAAACACACACGTACATGTACAGATGTACTTATAGATATTTTTTTACAGAAATAATATAGTAATCAAGATTCCAATTTGGGCACTGTCTAATGCCAACTATATAGTTATACATTATATGTACACTTCATGCAGTACTGTTCTTACATGCGCGTGAAGTTGCATTCTCTCAGTGATTTCCTTTTCGCAGGAAGTTTCTTAAGAACAGTTTTGTAGTTCAACTAGTTAGACTGTGACTTTTTCGGTTATATCGGGTACAGGTTCGAGCAAAAACATTTTAGTTTATTTTATACAATTGATGCATAAATTTAAATAAAACAAGTTGTTTTTACAAAAATACTGCAATGTAAAAAATGAAGAATATACTGCAAAGTTTATTTTATACAATTGATGCATGAATTTAAATAAAACACATTGATGCATAAATTTAAATAAACACATTGTTTTTTTACAAAAATAGACCGAATGCAATCACTTTTAGTTATATTTAAACAATTTTGGGTAGAATATATGTATTTTGCCTTTAACAAAAAAAAGAAGAAGAATATATGTATTTTGCACGTTGAAAATTTTGATTTGATACAAAAAAAAAAGAAGATAATTATTGGTAATTAAGAACAGCGTAGGGCCAAAAAACCATTCGTCCACGATGCTACAAGTAGAAGAACAAATAGAATAATATATAAATTAAATAAAAAAAGTTATTATTAAAGAAAATATTGGGGAAAAAAAATATTTTTTTTGTAAATTTTATCACTATTGGAGATAAAATTGGAGAGGGTGGGTATAGATATAATATAAGACAATTAATGGAAGTTATATGATTTCGACTACGATCAAGTAATGTGTTATAAACACTTATAAGGTATAATCCTAACGAATCAATTATTAAGTCAACAAAAAAGCTCAGAAATCATATTGGATTATAGTTACAGAATTCACATAAATAGTAACAAGATGGAGTGAAACCGGTGGGGACATGACTCATATTTTTGATGAAAGGAACCTTTGATTATGAAAGATAGAAGCAAATGGATCAAAACAAAAAAAAAAACGCAATCGATCGTTTTAACAAAAAAAAAAAAAAAAGATAATAATTGATGAGAGAATTACAAAGACAACAAGGGGTGGGAAGGAGTCCGAGTACCATCCTTCCTTCCACTTGTTTTCAACTTCTTCTTCTTAGACTTTTCTCTATACACAAACTCCAAAATATATATTTTTTTTGTTTATCAAAATTTAAATCCAAATATTGTTGCTTAGCGCTTAGAAATATCACTTCCAGTATCACCCAATTCTGCTTTCTAACCTCTTGCTATGCTTCAAAATGATTATAATATGCGCTGGTCAAAAGATCTATGATTAATTATTTTGATTCATATTAATTAACAACTTAAGTTTTTTTTTATAAAAAAAAATACTTGGTTGAATTTCATCGATTTCGTTTCCTCAAATCACCCCCTCTGCCCTCATCATCCAAATTTTCACCCAATTAAATTTCATATCTATTTTTTTTAACTCATCATTTTTATATTCTTGACAATTGTTGGGCTTTTCAAATATCCAAACATTAACAATTACTTTTTCCTAGGAAGAGAAAACAATCCTAGATAACTAAAGTACCTCTATATTATTTGTTTTAAATTCAATGAACTAGTTATACTCCTTAAAATATTCGATAATGTCCCTGTAGTAGTAGGTAATAATTACATGCTCAGTCAAAATAAATAACTTTCATCCTATATTAATCAGATATTATGAAACCAATCAAATGTATAAGTCAACAAATTTAGTCAATGGTAGAGAGTGTATATACAAGATACATATATTAGAGTCACGGAAACGTACGTGTATAAACATTATGAGTGTGTCTCTACGTACATACAAAATAAAAAAGGAAAATGAATAATTACAACGTTGAATTCACCAGAAGGNAGATACATATATTAGAGTCACGGAAACGTACGTGTATAAACATTATGAGTGTGTCTCTACGTACATACAAAATAAAAAAGGAAAATGAATAATTACAACGTTGAATTCACCAGAAGGAAAGAGATGTGTCTGAAAAATTGGAAGATAATGGAAATTGATGAGATACATCAAAACATAGCAATCTTGCCCATTGTGACACAACCTTAACATTTGTCTTTTCACATTTGTCTTTATACACATCATTTTTTTTATATAATATACGCAGCATTTGTATATATGCATACATATATAGATATGGATGTGTATCATCAGTGTATTTATACATACATTTTGTAACATACATACATGTGTATCATCAGCAATCTTGCCCATTGGTGTTTGTGAGAGAGAAAGAGATCAAAGAGAGCCATCATTTTCCAAATGTTGTTTTCCTTTGTTCAGCTTTTTCACCAATTTATATATTTTCTGAATCCCATGTGGGATAGATCTTTGCTTGTCCCCTCTTTGTTAGATTTTTTTTTCCTAAAAATATATATTAAATCTCAATCTAATTATTTTCTACAATAGAAACTATTTAATAATAAGTAGAGTTGTCTCTTATAGTTTATATCCTTATGACAGAGGTTTGTTTTAGCTTCGATGTCCTTATATTTTTGTGGTCCTTACACAAGTTAGCTTCATTATTGTGCATGTATATCTCTTTTTCTTCCACCTTCTGGAAAATCAAGTTTTAATGAGAAATTATCATTTCCGAGTATTCGTAATGTTATTTATATACTCTACTAATCTTGCAAAGCGAAGATATGAATGAACCTCTGTATCCGCAATTTCTAACTAATGTTTTTGAAGGAAATTAGATTTTTGATAAATTAGCTATTAATGGAATAATAGTTGCATATAAATGGAGGTTTAATTAGTTCTAATAATTGGGAGAAAATAAAACAAGAAGAAGAGGCCAAGTTTGGTTGGATTTAAAAGAGAAAGTGACAATGCCCTTAGAATGGAAGGGAATGAAAAGACAGTGTTAGGGAAGGAAGAGGGGACAATGGATGATGGAAGTTACTCTCATCATGTGATCCATCACTACCTTATAATTTACATATTTTTCATTAAATAGCCAAATGTTTTCCGATAATATATTGAGTTCTATGTGCATATATATGGTCAGAAAATGTTTTCAAATCTACCTTGTAAACAGTTTCACACTAGTGAAACCCAGTATGATTTGGTTTAATTCCTTTTGAAACCTAGAAGCATCCTTTTTATTTAGTATTTTTTTGTATTCAAGGTTATGGGATTCTCAAAGCAATAATAATTTTTATACAATGAAATAACAAATTAAAAGAGATAAATAAGAACTAAAGTTCTTTCCAAAACTATATTATTCAATCAAATTAAGCGACATTGTTTCAAAGTGATTACTTAACAAAAAATAAAAATAAAAATATTTCACTAAATAATTTAAAATTATATTATGATACTGTATTATTTATATCAAAAATTCAAATTTAAACTAACAAACTATCTTTTGAAAAATATTGAATCTATAGTTTAAAATATCTCTTTTTAGTTTTTAAATATCTCATTTAGACTAGAGATCCGATTTAAATTTTAAAATTTTGTATAAGTGTCGTAATAAATCGAAAGCAAACAAAATTATTGAAAGCAATAACTGTAATAAAATAAAAATAAAATTAAGGGAAATTATAATAAGAAGCTAAATAGATTAAACTTTAAGTCATTTGTAATATCGTTTTTGTTTATAAAAGTATTTTAGACTAAATTTAGTTAGATAAAATTAATAACACATATATGACAATTGTAAAAGTGACAAAAGGATTATCGTGATAGTTAGATATTTACATTGTAAATAAGGTAGATTTTCGTTTATAAAATAATTTAATTTGTGTAAATGCTTTCAATGACAAAAAAAAAAATTGAATTCGTTTTTTTTAATATTTGTTCATTTATGTCTTGATTTTTTTTAAATAACCTATTTTGCTTTAAACAATTAAAATTAATACTATTATACCATGACGTATATAATTACCGGATAATAAGAAAAGACAATTATATGATGTTCACATTGGGATTTGTGCAGGAATCTCAAGCTATTTGGTAAAAAGTTATGAAGTCACATGAAGTAAATATAAAAAATACTTTTTGGAAAAACCCTTATAAAGATAAAAGTTTTGGTAATTAAAAATTTATAGATAAAAACAGGAGATAGTATACTTTTTAAACACCATTTTTATGTTTCAGTATTCAAACTATCACAATTTTCTAAAAGTTCAACAAATATCACCACCCATTTTCTAAGGATGATTATGAAAAAAATTATAAGTATTTCGTACAACTGATTTAGTGCGCTTTGTGAAAAGTGCAAGACCTTTCTTTAGAAATGGTGAATAGCAAAGAAGTCTTCACTATCTCTTGTGGTTTTCCACCACAATGCCATCATACTTTATTGTTCCACGACCATGTTTCATTTAAACAACATCTTGGTTTAAAGAGCGTTTTGGTGTATTTCTTCTCAGGAGATTGGTCAGACGAAAAAAACGTATAAACTTCGATCAAAAACTCCTCGAAGTTAATTCCAATTTACCATGACAAATAAAAGAGTTTTATTTTACCATTATTAATTGACCCGAAAAGGGCTACATCTAAACTAGTCCTGGAAACCATTTTGAATTTGAGGTATAAATGTTTTGTTTTAGAGACTATAAAGTTCATAATCGATTTTCTTACCGACTGTAAATGTTTGACCGTTCTCAAATTCACATGGAAAAGTTCAAATATCAGCCTGAAACTCGATTACCAAAAAAGGAGTCTCGGATACATAAAACTACAATGCAAACATTTCAATATTTGCACGGAAAATATCCTTATGGGAGTACAATTTTATTGATGTGCAAGTATATTGAGGACAATGATAATATATATAGATGGCCCCAGTTGACAGACGTATATATATAATATAAAGTATATCTATATTTATTTAAAATATTATTTTCTCATTGACTAGAAGTAAGAAAAAGTGAAAGAAGAAAAAGAAAATCGCAGGTCAAGAGATTTTATTTTGTATGTATAAATGGGCCAAAAGTAAACGAGAGAGAAAGTGAGAGTCTTACTTTTAAGTTTTAATGTCTGAAAAAGGTAAAAGAGTCTCTCACTCTTTGAACAATTCACCAATTACAAAATTCAAGATTCACCATATATATAAGGAATATATATAAATAATATGAGTGGTTGCTATATTATACGTAGATTTTTTTATGAACGTGCTACGAAAATAAAGGTTGATCCTGATCTTACATGTACCACTGAAAGTAACATAAGTATTATACTTTTTTAATAATTATTTTGGATCTACTTTTCTTAATTGTTTGTATTCGGTTTCTTCGTATAGATTCTGAGTAATGTAGTTTCGATTAAAGTTAGATCAGTTTGTAGTTTGTTCGTTTGACAAAATATATCAACCAAATATAAATAATTCGATTCAGATTATTTCTCAGAACAAAAATAAATATGAGTTTTATTTCTGTTAAAAGTAAATTTAATATAGATTCTTAAAGTAGTAACTATAAAGGTGTATGTTTTCTTTATTAATCTATTTTACATCATCATCCTCATTATAATTTTAACATATTCCATTATAGATGATAAAAACAACATCCATAATACATAATTTATATATAACCGATTTCCAAAACAGAAATCCAAACATTTGATAAAAAAATTATACTTTTTCGTTTTCATTTCATAACCAGTGTTATTTTAGTTTTTTTTGTTTCAGAAAAAAAAATATGTTTTTATATTTTCAATACAATACTTAAAATTAGGTTACAAGATTAATTCTATTGGTTCATATTATTACTAGAGAGATATTATTATATACTAGTTAATTTTTTGGAAAAAGTATTGCATTTGTTCATGATATAATTATTTTATTTTATTTTTTAATGTGTAAAAATTTCTAAAATAACATTAAACTTAAAGGGGAGTAAGTAATTATAGATTTCAAAATCTCAAATTTCAAATCTTCTCTGGTTGGGCAACCAATCGAAAAATGGTTTTTTTTTTAATTTTAAGTGTGGTTGAAAAAACAAATAATGTGACTAACCATTGAACAAAGAAAGAATCATATTTGAGATATATATATGTCCTTTTTGTTACAAAAATTTGATATATATGTCTCTTTTTAAAATTTACTGGACCACAGGTCCAATAACCCAATCCTCATACAGAAGAACACATATCGGATCGAATCCAGGTTGGTGACTGGACAAAGGCTCCGTCTATTTGAGATATATGCGCACATCACTGATCACCCAAAAGTTCACAATTTTCTGAAAGTGTTAGTTACAATTACAATGACTCTAATAATTTAAAATTGGGTCAATTTGGTTAATAACTAAAACAAAAACAAAAATTGACAAAATAACCAATTGGTTAGAGAGAGATAGAGAGAGATAGAGAGAGAAAAAGAGGTGATTTTGGTTAGTTTGTAAATTCTAATTTTTTTCATGGTTATTTAGCAAATTTTCCCTTTAAAATTTTCGTTTATTATAATAGATTAACGAAAAGCTATTAAAGGGGAAAAAGAAATCCACATCCTGCCATCATAACCTCATGCTGGAAAAAGGAAATGAAAATAATTTTAATAATAATTAATGTTTTCTCTCTTTATTGAAAATTAAAACTAGAGTTAATTATAATTTATATCTTTATCACTATTATTTTAGTTCGAACAAAAAACGCTTTTGTCACTTTACATCAACCAAAAAAAAACTTTTTGGATTTTTTTCCTACTTCCAACGTCTGATTAGTGCTTCTGGGTTCTTTTTCGGATCATGTGAATCCTAAATCAGAAAAATCCATATAATACCTAATTCAGTATATTTTCATAAATTCTAACAAAATTTATAAGAGTTCTCTATGTTTTTAGCTTCTTTTTTAGCCGATGCTTTAAGCTTTTTATAAATTGGATTTTGTGGTGAGTTGAGATTATAACTTCTTCTTTTTCTGTCGTCCAGATTTACCAAATAACTAAATCAGAAAAAATGCAACATACTTTCTTTTTTTTACCTAAATTATTTTTTAATTAAACATAATTTATTTTAAAAAAAAAAAATCGAACCAAACGCATATCAAACTCGAAACGTGGACACAACTGATATTTTCATAGAGCCGGATAGATCTCGATGACATTTTTTTGGTTGGAAATTACGGCTCAGATAATTACTTATTTGTGAAACTGGCATTCCTTTTCACTAAAATCCTAGTCTAATCCCAAATTATTGAAAATGCAAATCAAACCCAATGGTAAGGGCAATTTCCTTGCAAGATTCGAAAGGCATGGGCCGAGTTTAGTGCTATAAGTAACAGCTTAGTAGTACTATGAGAGAATAAAAACTTCCGATTTCAGTTACTCAATTCTCCTTTTTCTTAGGCAATAACCAAACAGAGCCATTCACAACAACTAAACTGAACCGGTTTGGTTCGGTTTATTTATGTATATATAAAAAAAAAAAGGAAACAAAACAACAACAGTAAGTACTCCAATAGTCTGGGGTAAACCAAAAAGCAGTTCAACAACTAAGAAACTCAAATTACCAAAAAAAAAAAAAACTGGAAATAGCAACCAAGTCTTTTTTTTTACCATATGCAACAAGACCGTAACAAGTTCTGATAATAACCAGTTTCCCATCTCTCAGTATTTAGTCCGACCATCTCCTTCCGTTATGACATCATTGAAAGTGCCACCACTTGGGATCATCGGTAACACATGTTCTTGGTGCGGACAAATCACATCCAACAAGTACGGTCCCGGTGTATCCAACATCGTCTGAATAGCTTCTCGGAGATGTTCTTTCTTCGTCACTCTCGCCGCCGGAATCCCGCAAGCTCCTGCGAACTGCAGCATGTTCGGGAATATCTCGTTCTCCTTCGCCGGGTCCCCGAGATACGTGTGGGCTCTGTTAGCTTTGTAGAACCGATCTTCCCAATGCATAACCATGCCAAGATGCTGGTTGTTTAACAAGAGTATCTTCACCGGAAGATTCTCCACACGGATCGTGGCAAGCTCTTGCACGTTCATTATGAAGCTTCCATCTCCGTCAATGTCAACAACAATCGCATCAGGGTTCGCCACAGACGCTCCAATAGCGGCGGGGAGTCCAAAACCCATAGCTCCGAGACCACCTGAAGAAAGCCACTGCCTAGGTTTCCTGTACTTGTAAAACTGCGCCGCCCACATCTGATGCTGCCCGACGCCGGTACTGATAATCGCCTTCCCGTCGGTTAGCTCGTCGAGGACCTGGATCGCGTACTGCGGAGGGATGGCTTCCCCGAACGTCTTGAAGCTCAGAGGGAACTTCTGCTTCTGCTCGTTCAGCTCACTCCTCCAAACCCCGAAATCGAGCTTGAGCTCCTCCGCTCGGTTCTCAAGAACCTTGTTCATCCCTTGGAGAGCCAGCTTCACATCTCCGCACACAGACACATGAGGCGTCTTGTTCTTCCCGATCTCGGCCGAGTCAATGTCGATGTGAACGATCTTCGCCCTGCTAGCAAAAGCCTCGAGCTTACCCGTGACACGATCATCAAACCTCACACCGAAAGCCAGCAGCAGATCGCTATGCTCCACAGCGTAATTCGCGTACACAGTCCCGTGCATCCCAAGCATCTGCAGCGACAGCTCGTCGTTGCAAGGATAAGACCCAAGCCCCATCAAAGTACTCGCAACAGGGATCCCAGTAAGCTCGACGAATCTGCCCAATTCCTCGCTCGAATTCAAACACCCACCACCAACATACAACACAGGCCTCTTAGATTCCGAGATCAACCTAACAATCTGCTCAAGGTGAGAACTTTCCGGCGGTTTAGGCATCCTAGACATGTAACCAGGTAAACGCATAGACTGATCCCAATTAGGAATCGCGAGCTGCTGCTGGATATCCTTGGGGACATCAACCAAAACGGGTCCGGGTCTACCCGAAGTAGCTAGAAAGAAAGCTTCCTCAACGATCCTAGGTATATCCTCTACATCCATCACCAGATAGTTATGCTTCGTGATTGATCTCGTTACCTCAACAATCGGCGTCTCTTGGAACGCGTCGGTGCCAATCATCCGGCGAGGGACCTGCCCCGTGATCGCGACGAGAGGGACGCTGTCGAGCATCGCGTCGGCTAATCCGCTGACGAGATTCGTTGCTCCGGGACCGGAAGTGGCGATGCAGATTCCCGGTTTCCCGGAGGATCGAGCGTACCCCTCGGCGGCGAAGACACCTCCCTGTTCGTGGCGAGGGAGGACGTTGCGGATGGTGGAGGATCGAGTCAAGGCTTGGTGGATCTCCATCGATGCGCCTCCTGGGTAAGCGAAGACGGTCTCGACGCCTTGGCGCTCGAGGGCTTCCACGAGGATATCAGCGCCCTTGCGTGGCTCGTCGGGGGCGTAGCGGGAGGTGAATTTCTTGTCTCCGGCGGTTTTCGCCGGAGAAGGAGCTGCGACATTGACGGGGGTGTTGAGAGCGGCGGAGCATGAGAGGGAACGGCGGCGGCGGGAGGAGGGTTTCTGTGGATTTAAGGCGAACGGAAGTGAGAATCTGGAAATGGGTAGAGGAGATTTGGAAGATGAGGGATGAGAAGGTTTTGTGGAGAATGAGATCGAAGAAGATGCTGTTGTTGCCGCCGCCATGGTAGATTGCTTTGGGGGAGAAAGAGGAACGAGAGAGAGAGAGAGAGATGAAAACAAAACCAGAGACGAGATTTGTGAACCTGAATCGTTTAAAAAAATGAGACTCGTGAGGGTTTTATATTATGATTACGAAAATGCCCTTTGGAATTTTGATTTTGTCTCTCTTTATAGACGAAGAAGAAAGGAACTCACGTGAGAGAGAGAATCTAATCTCGTCGTCTCTCTACTTGTGATTGAGCCTTTAATATCATCATCATCATCAATCAAAAGTCTAAATGTAGGATTTGTGGATGAGGAATTTTATCACTAGTTTCTCTTTTAATTATCACAAGTTGGATTTCTTGATTGTGAGATCTGAATCTAAGCTGCAAGTTGGATCCATGAATAGCACAATAATATAGTTTTGATGGCTTGGGTTCCATTTAGGATTTCGTGTTACTACTTATTGAGGACAATATACTTTGCATACATATAATTAAGAATTTAGTAAAATTTCATAAAGTATTTAAGGAATAACAAAGAAAGAGAGCAAAAGAAATGTGAAAATCAAATAAGAAAAGAAAACTTGGCCACAAGGGAGAAAATGTGACCTACAGAAACAGAGAACACAGGAAGGTTTCCACAACAGCTTTTGCAGTCTCTTTCCTTCTTCTTCTCCTACTCCTCTGCGCATTGCCTGTGGCAAAAAAATCTAAGTTTAGATACTATGTCACATATGAAGTTTCGTATTCTCAGAATTCTTGGATGAAAGAAACAAACAAAACTTCTGTACAACAGATATGAGTAAAGCTCCGCAAAGTAAGAAAGATGACGACCAACATAATCAAATCGAGAGGGAACAGAAACACCATGACAGCGCAGAGAAAGGATTCAGAAACAAACGAAACTCGTGGGACAAATAAAGAGCTAAGAAACAATGGAGACAGAAGCGCGGCGATGGCAGAAACAATGGAGACAAGCAAAGCTCTAATCTTTTGAGGCAAGAAGCCAAGAACCAGCTGAAAATTCATCCTCAATTCCCAAGTCCACTATATAACAGCAGCTTCTATCTAATCCAGCAATATGATTACAGATCCTTAAGCATGAACCAAGAATGTCGTCTAGTCAATGGACAGAAACATTGATAATGCGAGACCCATTGTTACCACATTGACTATGATTACTAATGCCGCAAACTTCAGAAAAACCATCAATGCGTGAGAAGATGGGAGTAAACCTAGTAAAAGTGTTTCTAAGCAGATCCAACGATGATGTTGTTGATTGGGATGAATACGAGCTTCACGAAGAACCCAACGAATCCCATCACCACGAATCCAATCGCCGTACGCACAGCGACTTTGGTGAATTCTGAAGAGAAAAAAAACCAATCAAATTACAAAATTGAGGAATCAAAAATCTCCAGATCCAAGAATAAACGTTAACAATCGCAACAAATTCCCCCAAATTCGGAAAGAGAAGTTTAAATTCGCGTACCCTTGCGATCGGGTTTGTGACAGCGCTGGACGAGACGGACACTGCTCTTAGCGAAATCTCTGAGCGGATCGATTGCGGATTCGATGGCGTCCATGGCTTCTCAGATCGGATTTTGTATTTGGAAATTAGGGTTTCAGGAGATTTCGTCGTTTTAGGGGTAACGATAAAGAAAAAGGGGGTTTTATTTGACATTCTGACTTTATACAACTTGTTTGTTCCGTTGACTTTGCCTCCACCGTAATTCCACTTCAGATTTGATTTGGTCTGATTGTCTGAACACAAAGTCCGGTTTGGTCTGACTAGCACGAATTTCTTTTCTATTTTTTTTTTTTTTTGTTAAATGCTTTCTAGCACTATTTGAAATATATGAATTACGACTTAAAGCCGTTTGTGACAAAACAAATCTAGTAATCCAAATATTAACGATCTAACTATTGAATTCAACATTTAAGGTATGAGTTGACCAAAAAAAAAAACATTTAAGGTATGAGAAGTGCTGAAATCAGATGCACAAAATCCAACTTTTCTACATACATTGGATGGAGACTGATCCTCATCTTGTATAAATGAAATCCCTTGATCTAGAGTATCAACGAAAAGTTTTAAATTAGATGATTTCTGATACAAATCTTTATATAAAGAAAACCCCTAGAAACACAAATGCCTCGCTCAAAAAAAATTCCGAATCAAAGTGTGAATCTTTAAAACTGCAAGAGCTGACACTTTTGTTTTTGATGGTTTTCGAAGGAAACATTCAAACACATGTTTCATCTGCACTACGTTCATGTACGGCGTCTATAACCGTCCGTTATCCACGAGGTAACAGAAGATCATTCACTACTTTATTTTATTTTCATTAGAAAAGACGGTGTTAATTAAAATATATAAAAGCAAATTAACTCTGGTATATGATAATCGCTAAAATAATCATATCCTAGCTAAAATTTCTTGAGACTTTTAGTACATCAAATGTGGTGAAGTTTCACACGTCGACAAATAATTTACTAGTCAAATATTTGGAAGCGCTTCGACATTGATCCGAGTACGAACACAAAATATATGGTTTTAAATCAGATTTGAATTCGTTCGAAGTATATTTTATTCTGAAAGCAATTAATATGTGATTTATACTGTTAATGACGATAGAAAATACATAATTTCACGCAAGGCGCGTGGTATATTGTCGTATTGACATGTTGTGGAATGAGCTGTCGTCTTAGACTCTTTAGTGGCAACTTTTTGGCATTCTCTTCCCGCATTTACCCACAAACGGAACTAATTAAGTATGAATTTTAAAGAGTTGGCGGCACGTTTTGCTGTACCTAATTAGTTATGCAAGCCAGTCACCATCCCATTTCAACGAATCGCTAATGATCTAATCTTAAAAATGTGTTATTAGTTTGATCACTAACCACAAGCGACAAAACTCTTTTTTATTTCGTTAGTTATGTTAAACTGGTAGTGAAATTGACAATGACATGATGATTAAATATTTATATTAGCGATTACGTCCGAGTAAGACTTGTAGTGTGGTACGGTCATGTAAAATATCACCATATCAACTATTGTCAACATTACGACGGATTTCAAACCAGAGACTACTGCAAGAAACAAACACTGAATTCTCGTGATAAACGGATTAGGAACGATGGGAAAAAAAGAGTGTAGTAACCAACTTTTTGAAAAAAAAAAAAATGGTCTTCGGAAAATTTAATGTTGATGTGATTGGTGACATAATTTGACTTATAACTATGAACAATTAATAATAAGCACTTGAAAGACATCATCAATGATTTTACCATAATGATGATGTCTTTGAAATTGTAGATAAATAGAGTTGATAGAGTTAACTTTAGATAACTATTTAAGCTAAACAAAATTGAATCGGGAAATTGTAGCTTTTGCGATGCATTGCTTGATGCGTATAAAACGAGCTGGAAACAGCTTTCACACCACACTAAAAAACAAAGTTAATCGCAAACAGCTCAAAACCTAGGGGCATTAAACTCATACACATTTTAATTAATTGATATGGATAATGGTGATGCAATGAATAGAGACCCATTTGGTGAAAAAAAGAAAGAACGAAACGTACGTGGCAGCTTTATAACTTATATAACATAAAGAGAGTCGTGTTCTATTGTGTTCAAGTGAAGTGAGGAGGCAGAATCAAAGAGAGAGAGAGAGTGAGAGATGAAGAAGAGAGGATCTGATCAGAAGATTCTTCTACTGATAGTTATGGTAGTTGTAGCCGCGGCTCGAGATGAAGAGACTAGTGGGTTCGTGACATGGAACAATAATTACTACACAACATGGGGACATCCAGCTTTGGTTCTTAATGAAACCTCTGAGCTCCACCTCACCCTCGATCATAAATCTGGTTTCCCTCTCTCTCTATATATATATGTGTGTTTGTCTCTATATGTGTTATGAACTTGTGTTTGTGTCTAGATGATGCTAACGATTGGTCTCGTGTTCCTTGACAGGATCCGGGTTTGAATCCTACTCGATATACGGATCAGGATCTTTCAACATGAGAATCAAGGCACCTCAAACCAAGTCTACAGGAGTCATTACTTCCTTCTACGTAAGTATGAATGACATTAACTTATGTTTGTCTGGATTAAAAGATGATGATGTGACGTACCTTGAAGGGCTTCTTGAAAAATGTTTTGATATCTTGAATGCGATACGGCAGTTAATCTCCAAATCAAGCCGCCATGACGAGCTCTGTTTCCAGATTTTGGGAAATGGGCCAAAGTATTTGCTGAACACAAACATGTTTATGTACGGTGAAGGTGGCAGAGATCAGAGGTTTCGTCTTTGGTTTGATCCAACCAAAGATTACCATTCCTATAGGCTTCTTTGGAACCCAATTCAACTTGTGTGAGCATCATATAACGCTTTTTATCAGGTCATGACCTAATCCCATCTATTATCGTCAGTAACAGTAATAACAAAACGTATTTCTACAATTTCAGGTTCTATGTAGACGATACACCGATCCGGGTGTACAGGAAGAATCCAGACGGCTACCCATCAATGCAGACGATGTTCATACGTGGGAGTGTGCAAAACGCATCGATAATTGGCCCGAAACAGATGCCTTACACCGCTAAGTTCAAGGCATCAAAGATTGACGGGTGTGTAACCACGTTTATGGGCTTAGAGAAATGCACTGATCCTAAATTCTGGTGGAACCGCAAAGAGAATTGGCAGCTAAGCTCTAGAGAGAGGAAACTGTACATGAATGCAAGGAAGGTGTACCTGGACTACGACTATTGCTTTGACAGAAAGCGATATCCAAAGGTTCCTCATGAATGCAGAAGTTACGGTTAGAGAATGATCAATACCTATCAAAGGGGTTAGCCCACAAAACGAAAAGCTTGAAAAAAAGTATAACAAATGTTACTCGAACATGCTTTGTAATGAGCTGTTCCTATCAAATATTAACCATCAATTAAAATAAACAGCTCTGTTCTGATCGCTGCTAGCTACATTGCTATATCACAGATACACGTTTACACAGATTGGGTTTGCTTTCAGATATGTTCATCCCAAGAAGTGAAAGAAAAGAAGTAAAATACAAAGCAAAAACAAGAATAGATTAGAAACTGCACATAGTTAGGAAAAGTCGCAGCAGTGATGATTTTGCTACAATAACATATAAGTTAACAGAGAGTAATAAAAGAGTTCTTTTTTTCCTGCATAATCGATCAGTCACATCAAAATTCAAGGCAGAGTCGACTAATATCTGCTGTCTTCAGGTGAATATCGCATCCATCCGGAGTACTCTCAGCTTAACTGCAAACATGATACAAAGACATTGAAATGTAGGTTAAGTAACTGATTCTGAATCCAAAGAAGTGATGATACTTCATTGATCCATTCAATTATTGAGCAGAAGAGCAAGAGAATCAGTAACACCACATTTGAAGGAAGCTGTGTTTTTACCGATTCAGGAACGTTTGCAAAATCACGATATGAAGAAATCCATTGATTGAAAGCTAGAGGTTGTTTATGATTCCAAATCCTAAAACCATAGATGATCATCAATGTAACTACATTGCACAAAAACGGGAGTGACTGAATTAAACTTACCCTTAACCGTCGAGATTCCCCTGACCGCTGCTTCCTCCACTGCCGTAAGAAACATCATCGCCGGTCGCCGACGTCTGCCAAACGCTCTGCCACGCCTGAGACGGAGGCTGCACATAGACGCCACTCGGATCCATGGCAGGCCTCCCAATCATCATACCTCCGGGAACCGTAGGCTGACCCATCGGCGGGTAATAGTAAGGCACGCCGCTCGCGGCGTGAGTCACCATCCCGCCGATCGCCGCCTCTTCCTTGATCTCATCCCTAGGAACGATGTCCACGAGGAAATCGAAGATATCGGTCCTCGTAATCGCGGCGGCGATGTCGTTTTTCTGGAGCGTACGGCGTTTGTTCTCCTCGGCGTGAAGCCAGGATCGGATCGTGAGCTCGAGGATGAAGAGCTCGCAGGCCTTGGCGAAGAGGATCGGTGCTTCGGCGGAGATCATGCGCACATCCTCGTCGGCTTTCATGATCTTCTTGATCCTGGCGAGAGGGAGCTGGTGGTTTTTGAAATCGTTCACCTGCTCGATCTCCTTTCGTTGGTAGGACCAGAACATTTGAAGCTGTTGCTGTTGTTGCTGGAGGAGGTGGTGGTATGAGGCTCCTCCGGCGGCGGATACGGAGGAACCAGGAGGAGGAGGAGGGATTCCGGCGACGGAGGGAGGCAGTTGCTGGTTGTTGTTGTTGTTGTCCATTGGGTGTTGGGAATGGTCGGCGTGGATTTGGTGTTTGGGATTGGATCGAAGGGGTGTGACAAAGTATTTGCCAAAGGGATTGGGGCATAAGTGGATAAGGTGGATAGCGATGTAGCTGATTTTTCCTTTTTCTATTTCCTCTTATTTATTTTTGAAAAAAAAAACAATTGTCGAGAAAATCTTTTTTTTTCCTTTTTTTTTCTACTCTCAAAATTAATTACGTTTATTTATATATGAAAATAAATAATGAATTTGAATGTAACATTTTTGAATTATTATAATTTCTAAATTACTATATCAATGATTTTAAATGTATAGTTGGGAAATTATATTTTGAAATGTACTAAATAAAACTAGTATTAGTAAAAAGAGTTAACATACATATTGATTTCTTAATTTTATATTATTTCAATTTTCTTTATATTTTTTGGACGTGGTCGGAAGTATACATATTTCCAAATGAGAAAAATTATTGATAATAATAAGGTAATAATAATTTTTAACCCAAAAAAAGTTAATAATAAATCTCTCAGAATAACGGAGATATCTGATAAAATGGAATGAAACAAATCTCATCAGTTGTTTTTCTTTTGATGCAACAACTTTCTAAACCAGTGAGCTGATTTCTTGGGATATCTCTTACATCCATCTTTGAAATCCACGTAAACCAACCCGAACCGGACCGTGTAACCATTTGCCCATTCGTAGTTGTCTAGCAACGACCACGCGAAGAAGCCCTTCACATTTGCTCCAACCGAGATAGCCTCTCGAACCATCTCGAGATGTCGAGCGTAGAAATCGATTCTCTCGCCGTCTTTAAGCAAGATTTTACCGGTTCTACTAGCTTCATCTCTCCCGTTTTCGGTTATGTACATGACGGGATCCTTGAACTTGTACTTCGCATAGAGGACAAGATCACGAATCCCTTTTGGATATATCAAAAGCCAATCCGACGCAGCTTTTGGACCGATGGGAACTCCTTCTCTTTCACCTGTGACGCTAGCACAAGGATCAGTGAACAATGTAACGTTTTCGGTGGAGCAAGGGACGTCCTTTGCGTAAGAAGATGAGTAATAGTTGATGCCAATGAAATCATATGAGCCCTTGAGCATCTTGGACTGTTGTGCAGTGAATGTAGGCAAGCGACCGCCTTTTACGTTGTTGACCATGTCGACCGGGTATTTACCGGTCACAAGCGGCTCCACGAAGTAGTCGAATGTGAAGGCCATGGCTCGTGCCGCGGCTAACTTATCCTCGGCTGATTCTGTATAGGGCAAGTTCCAACCCGCGTTCAAAGCAATACCGACTTGACCTTTTTGAGACGCCTGTCGAGCAACATTGAATTAATAACAGATTCATAACAGTTGGAAATGGAATAAACATATTAATATTATGTGATTAATACATACTTTTTCTAGGTTGATATATGGTTATAAACGCAGTAGATTTTTTGTAACTTGACGATCAAGGAACAGAATGGATTTTTCCTTTATTTGACTGACCTTGTATTTTTCTCTGTAGACTTTGACGGCTGCTCCGTGAGCGAGAATGAGGTTGTGACCGACGATGTAAGGCTCGGTAGCTCCATCTCCGGCGGTGCAATTAGGGTTTGTGAATTTGGAGCATCTTCCTGGAGCCATCACACCTACAGCATATCCTTGTTGCACCACTGTCAACGGCTCGTTCAATGTCATCCAATGCTTCACTCTATCACCAAAATTCTTAAAGCAAATATCCGCATAATCGCGGAAATCATTCACGATCTCTCCGCCACGAAATCCACCGTAAGCATCTTCAAGGCCTTGTGGTGTATCCCAATGGAAAATCGTGACAAAAGGCTTGATTCCTTTGGACAAAAGCTCATTGATCAAGTTGTTGTAATAGTGAATACCAGCATGGTTGATTCCTCCTTTTAGATTCCCACGAGACAAGATTCTTGACCAAGAGATTGAGAATCTGTAGGCATTGAAGCCAATCTGATGCAGTAAAGCCACATCATCCTTGTAAAGACGGTAAGAGTCATCTGCGATTGACCCGTTGCTACCATCTTGTATCTTCTCTGGGTATTTCTCAGAGAATGTATCCCAGATACTTGGTCCTCTACCATCTTCATGAGCAGCTCCTTCGACCTGGTAAGCAGAGGTTGCAGCTCCAAAAATGAAATCTTCTGGGAAATCACTTCTTCTTATTTTAGGCGTTGAAGACTTGTTCTTGGCAACAACTTCATTGGAGGCCAAGGCAAGGAACACTAGTAAAGAAAGATATTTTCCTCTCATTTTTAATTTTCTTCTTTTTGTTTGTGAAATCTTGTTTTCTTTCAAGAAGATGAAAGGAGTCGAGATTTATATAGGAAAGAGAATTGCCTATGCGTTGACCGGGTATTGTGAAACTATTAATAGAGATTTTTGAGAATGATTATCTGATAGTAAGAGAGTAAACAAAATTTCCTAATTCCTAGTTTCTCTAAACTTGTAAAATTCAACTAACCTTATCTAGTAATCTGAGAGAGAGAAAGAAAAATTCAACTAACCTTATCTAGTTGTCTTTCAAAATAGGAAAAAAAAAATATAGCAAAACATTAGTGAAAATATTCTCTTCATACATATACTTGCATGTTCTTTCCGGTCGGTCGGAAACGTTTTGATTGTTCAATTGGTAATCATTTGCTAAATACGATACAGCTATTGAGTGATGTTTCATACCCATTTGCAATATATCGATCAAAATCTCTGGAATCCAAATGCATTTCTTTGTGGAATGATTGCAAGGTTTAAGATCAAATTATGTAACCACTCAAACACTTATAGACCAACTTCTAGATCCACAATGGCGAAGAAGCTATCAAACTTTTAGTTGATAAGCACATATATAGTGACACTAACGATGAATTTTGACTACTTGTTTGTTTCTTAATTTCATTTTCCAAACATCAAATCACATATTTTCAGATCAAAACAGAGGAAGGAGAATGCAAGCAAAACAAACAAACCTACGAATTTTCACAAGATTTGTAATCATTTTTTGGTCACAGGTTGCGTGGCCGTGTAGTGAGCGAAGATCGCATATCGACAATGGCAGATTTATCAGCACCAAGCTTCATTGCTTCTTTGCTAGCTCTGATGAACCGAGAAGTAGCTCCTTTAACATACTCATGAGCTTGTTTCACAGTCATCTTCTTCCCAACCTCGTCCGGGAAGCTACTGAGGAAGTGATCGCCATTGAGAACCGCTGCAAGTTGAACCACTTCGCTCTGAAACTCAGAAAGAGCTGCGTCTTCTTTAGGCTCAGTGGCTCTCATGGGTGCAACTTCAGGCAGAGTCATGGGACAATCGGTACGAGGAGAGGTTAAGTGAGAAACAACGTCTTCGAAAGTAGCAGCCCAAGCATCTCTATGTGTTAAGTAATTGGAAGAGAGATTGAAGAGTTTCTTGATTGTCGCTGGTATTGATGAATGCTCATACTCTGAGCTCTCTGTTGGCCCTTTTGCCTCACTCACCACTTCACTCACACAAATAATAAAACAAGATGTTATTAATTAAACTATATAATCAATTAAATTAATCAAATGGGGTCGGATTATGGTTGAAAACATGAGTCACGCGACGACGCCGACAAATTATCATATACATCTTCTGTCAATGGAATAATCAATAGATTTCAATTATTTTTCTACACAACAATTAATGGATACAATCAAGAAAGTATTAAATAATGTTATATTGTTGTCAAATCTATGCATGTGATTTTGTTATATAGTTGTCAAATTTATCCATGTGATTTGGTTTTTTGCAGCCTTAAATTTTGTTAGCAAATATCAAAAGTCTGTCCAAAATAGCACAGTTGAAACTGGAAACACATGAAATACATATAACTTTCTTTTTTTTTGGGTTAGAGAAATAAATATTTTGCCACTTAACGATGGATTTTCTTCATTAGTGAAAAACACTATTTTCAGAGAAATTTGGAGAGAAACAAAAAAATAGTATGTTGAAATGGTAAAATTTTGTAAAATAAGTAAAAACACCATTAAAGGAAGAAATATTTTTATATGCAACAGGCATGATAATACGAATATATATAGTCACCTATGAGTTATAACTCTATTTATATATATCTCAATAAATTAAGTTCCAAAGCAGAGTTTGTTGGGTTTGTTATACTATTTGGTTAAAAGCTTGACAAACAAAATTTTACTTAAAAAGCACTGCGCACTAAGAACTATCATAGAGAAATCATTGACAAAAAGAAAAAGAGAGATCTTACCGGTTCCTTTCTGGATCCAAGGTGAAACCATAATGGTAGGAACCCGAACACCTAACCGGTCAAATTTAAAGAAACCAGGGGCGGGTCCGGTATTCCCATCCGGGTTTGGTATACCGACATAAGGAGTCTTCACATGGTCAAAGAACCCACCATGCTCATCATAGGTTATGACTAGTAGCGTCTCGTTCCACTGTGGACTCGACCTAAGTGCCTCGTACACTTCTTTAACCAGCTTTTGACCGTTAGCCACGTCGTGCGATGGGTGATCATCGTTGGCCGGTAAGCCCTTGAGGTCGAAATACCTCGGTTCGATGACGGTTAAGCTTGGTAACTTTCCTTTTGCTGCGTCTTTCTTGAATTTCAAATCGTATTGATGCAATTTGAAAATGTATTTTAGTTGTCGGAGATTACGGTAGAATAATGTCGTCGGAATATTCTGGAAGTATATTCCGAAGTCGATGTCGTTGCTGTGGAGCGAATCGAATATCGTCTTTTGTGGATACCTGAAATCAAATGATGATGTATAGCCATACAAAAAAAATGATTATAATATATTTTGAAACTACTCCTTCAATTCCAAATATATTCATGCTATACGAATTTACGTAGTATATACTATATTTAGTGTATCATATTTTGTAGTTGTGGTGATAATTTTTTAAAAAATATAGTAATAAACAAATTAACTTAACATGGGAAAAAACAATATTTTAAATATCGACCAAGACCACTACTATTTTAAACATACTAGTATTAAATTTCATTAATATGGGCAATACGTTACTTAAAACTTAAAAGTTAAAAAAACCCATAACATTAATTTAAAAATTAAAAAGTGCTGCTAATTTCTTTATGAAAAAACAAAACTTTTTCTAAAAATTAGTAAATTAATTATTGCTCATTCAGTTACACAAGATTTGCGATGGAAAATAATTTGATCAGTTCCGCGATTAATAAGTGTGAACAGTGAATTAAACTAATTAGGACTTGTTAAAAATAAAAACAATAAAGAATATTTTGACAATACCCTTGAGCAAGCTGCTTCTTGACATGGCTTGTCGAACCATGCGAGGTAGCCGAATAGACAAACAACCGGTTCGGTTGAGTCGGACCGGGAATCGAAGAAAACCACCGGTCGAACACAGCGAATTCTTTAACCAGCTCGGCATAAACCGATACAGCTTCCGGCCGGAAGCCTTTCATGACCGTTTCCGACAAATTTCCGGGCATCGAAAGCGCTTGCTCAACGAAACCCATCATCGACGGGATCTGACCCGACCCGAATACCTGCTGCTCCACAGCCTCGAACGAGTGACCCGGATCCGGATCCACAAACTCCGCATCACTCGTGAAGCAAATGGTTTGTGTAGAATTCGGAACCGGGTTACATTCCTGACCCGTAACACCGTCTATCGACGGGTTAACCGATTTCTTCATCCACCCTAGGAGGTGATCGAAGGATCGATTCTCCATCACCAAAACGACGACGGTTTTGATTGGCGATTGCCATTGATGGGATCCTTGAGCTACATGGGTCTGTGTGAGAAGACAGTAGAATGCGAGAAAGTGTGAGAAAGTAAAGGAAAATCTGGAAGCTGATGGTTTCATGAATGGGCTATTTTTTTTCTCAAGAAAATCTGAAAAAGAAAGATAATTTTGATTCTGTGGTTTTGTTTTGCCTTGGATTTGGTTTCAGAAAGAACATAAAGACAGTGGAGAGATTATTGTCTCTTTAAAACCATAAAAAAAAAAAAAAACATAAAGGAGAGAAGAAAATCAAAAGACGTAGAAAGAGTAAAGAGTGAGAAGATTTGATTTAAAAAAATAATAATAAATGACGGGGGAATTTGTGGCTTGTGGGTAACTGTGAAGTGTGGAGAGCAAGAACAAAAAAGCTATGGCGTCTATTTACTGCTTTTTTTTTGTTTTCCAACCACTAATGCTTTGTAAAAGAAGATTCTGTTCTCACTGAGAAAAATAACTAAAAACTCAGAGATTTACTCCTCTTTTTACTGGTCAATGAAAATCCGAAATTTAGGCTGATTAATACTAATATATATGTATAGCTGAAATTAAAACTTGGAATACATATGGGCACGGAAGAGAAGATATGGCCTTGAGAAAAAACCACGTATATAACCATTTGTTTTCTTGTACTAGATGTTACATGTGAATTCCTAGAGTTCTTAATAGTTTAATACTACTTGTGAGATCTTGACAAACGATTTAATTTATATACATAGTAACTTCAAAAAAAAAAAAAAAATAGGATCCACAATCTATAAAAATGTGTATAATGGAGTTTAAACTTTAAATTTCGCTTTAAAAAGCTATTTTAGGAGTATGATTATAAATAATAATATCACCATCATGGTAAATTACTTTTGCTAATGTGCCCCCACTGATCTTCCATTTGTAAACAAACAAATCGGTAGTTAAAGAAAACCCAGTGTTTAGTGCTTTTCGTACAAAATAAAAATGTTTAGTGCTATACATACAACAAAAAAATGTACCTTTATTTTGTACATTAGAAGAACTTAGAAGATGCTGAGGGACAAGTACATTTCTTCTGCTCTTATGAAATTAGATTATTATCTGAAGTAGCTACAAGAAAAAGTAAAGTGTAGGAAATATAGATAAAAAATAAGAAGAGTGAAGCCAAAAAGTAAAAATAACAAGATTGGAAAAAAAAACAGTCGCCCACAAGTTCGCCACTGAGCTCGTGAGTACTGAACTTGATCACTTCATAGTTCATACCAACCAACTAGATTTGGTCGTGTGAACATTGAATACATTCATAAGACTTTTTAGTTTTTTGTCAACCAATTTTTAAAAAATATATAATGTATCTCTCTCACTTTCCCTTTTCTGGAAAGAGGAGAAGTATTTACGTCAGTGACTCAGTGCAGCTGTGCAAGACTGCAAGTGGATTGGAGGATTTTGGAGCTATTAAGAAACTCAACCTAACTTGGCAAAAGATTTTCAATCAAAGGTATTGGGCCAGATTGAGATTCAGCCCAAACAGATTGAGATCCTAGATGAGCCCATTTTAATCGTGCTCCGTCGTCATAAACCAAGCAGCAACTTCATTAACTGTTGTAACATTAGTCACGGACTCACGTGTCACGTCGCTCGAAAACAAACGTATCCGCACGTGACATCGCCACCGGCCGTTTCCTTTTCACACCGCACGTCGGACTCTTCAAACCCCAAAAAAACAAAAACCTCTCTCAACCTTTTTCTCCTTCTAACTTCTTCTCTGCTATTTCTCTCTCTCTCTACTGGTCCAATCAATGGCGGATTGGGGACCTGTAGCGATCGCTGTGATACTGTTCGTGCTTTTGACTCCGGGACTTCTCTTTCAGATTCCGGCGAGAGGTCGAGTCGTCGAATTCGGGAATATGCAGACTAGCGGCGCGTCGATTCTCGTCCACACCATCATATACTTCGGTCTCATCACCATCTTCACCATCGCCATTCGTATCCACATCTATACCGGTTAATTGTACCGTACCGGTTCGGAAGATTTCCCGGTTGTCTGGTTTATCGTTGTGTTCTTCTTACCGGTTTGTTTTGCTCTTTTTATGGGTTTGTTTGTAAATTCTATGTGTGGTGGAAACGTTTTCGGATATGTGAATCTGAATCTCAATTATGCATTTAAGTTAATTTTCAAAATCTGCTCTGTTTGATTCTGGGTTTTGTGCCCCTGTTTGGTTTCCAGTTTAATCTTGTTCCGTGTCTGTGATTTTGTTTGATATGTGGATTTGAATGTGATGGTTAGGCAGTTAGGCACCGTTGCTTGGTCGAGTGAAACTGGAAAAAAACTTAAACTTGCAAGAGATTGATTTTATTGAGTTTGGTTTAGAATCCGGTTTAGGCATAACTATTTATCAATAGATTACCGGGTTTAGCCTTACGCTACATTTTCGTTCAACGTGGCATTTTAATGATCTGTTTAGCTTGTTTCCTTCTTTCATTAATTATCACCTTTCTTTTGGCAACCAATTATCCACCGTACAATCGAATTTTAATTCTTGATACAACAATTAAATTGTTGATACTTTTTACATTGTTCTATAAAACTAATCTCTAATCAGTAACAGTTATGGGATTTCATCGTATGGACTTGCAAGCTTATAATTGTTCATTTCACGGTTGAATTTTCTAGCAATTTATATTTTGAAAAGCTACTCTTACGCAGTAACTTACTTGTCAGACGTTACGCTTGACATTGACCACATACTAAATGTCATAATACCAATTTGAAAACAAAAAATGGATACCTTTTCAATTAAAGTTAAAAGAAAACGTTACGCTTCAAATATTTGGTTACACAGTTTATGTAATGTTATGTTGCCCACAAAATTAAATTAAGGCAAAAATTTGAACCGAGACCCAAACAAATGGGCTTTAAAACTAGACCCGACACGGTTCTATTTTTTAGATTTTCAAGTGATTGAAGTACACAGAAGTAGATTCGTAAGATGTCATCACTGTGAAGGACAATGTAAACTTGTACGTAAAGTGATGAGTCACTTCTGTTACGAGGATGAAAAACGCGCTCGACTGGCGCGTCTACGCTACGCGAACAAACAAAATCTTGAAAATCAACAAAATTGATTTTACCACGTCGTAACCTGTAGCAGTGTGACATAAACAAATTAACAAATGTTTGTACAAATTACAAGAACGTAAGAATCAAGACAAAAAGTGATTTATTCCAACAAAAGAATTTTACTATTTTACGCTACAAATAAACAGACATGCATAAGAAAAGTTTCTCCACTAAATATCCCACTTTAGGAAGAAAAATAAACCAGTTTGACAAAAAAAAAAAGGAAGAAAAATAAACCGTAAAATTTACAGAAAATAAACAAAAACTTGATTTAGAGACAAAGTAATAATATTCAATGTGTCAGATTTTACCCGAAAACACGGCCGATGCGGTCGATTAAGCGGAGGCGAGCCGCATAATGGTGGTTAACTACCTAATTGTGACGATTTGATTTAATCGACAAAAAATTGGAAATATCAAGATACTTTTTTATTTTTAACAAGTTTAAAAGCTTAAAATCGGGTATTGGATTGGATGATTGAATTTAAGAAAACGTAAAAGAATTCAATTAAAGTTTTTATTGGAAATTAAACTAATTCCATCAAAATCGGAGCAAAAATAGTAAAAATTAACTGTACATTTTTTTACTGAAATTCTATTAATTTTTTTTGAAATGACAATATCTTAATATTGGAGTAGAATTGAATAACACTAAAATTTTATAAAATTATGAAAAATTAATAAATAGAATAACACTAGAATTTAAAGTATTTTAATAAAATGACTATAAACATTCAATTCAATAACATATATATTTAAAATAATTCCTACAATACATAATCGAATAACTCTAATTCTTTCAAATTCTATTTAATTTTTAAATTGAATTTAAATTGAATAACTTCTCTTAAATCTATGTTGTAAATCTATTCTAACTGAGTTAAAATCACATAGAAACAAATAAAAATGACAGTATTGTGAATAAACAGAGACTACGAAAATTAGTTATAGCATCACAGACACACAAAAAGGAGGCATTTTGGTAATTATGCAATACATTAACCCAAAAATGAGAAAATAACAAAACTGAGCATTGAAACTTAGAACCATAATTCACAAAACTAGAAAGACGCATAGAATCAGACCCGTCCCTCCCTCGAGGCACATGAAGCATTTGCTTCAAGCCACAAAAATTATTTAGTAATTTAGAAGCCACACTTAAAAATATGATTATGTAACTTCCGTTATCAAAACTTTACACGGTTC
This sequence comes from Alliaria petiolata, assembly GCA_020283515.1. Taxonomy (NCBI): domain Eukaryota; kingdom Viridiplantae; phylum Streptophyta; class Magnoliopsida; order Brassicales; family Brassicaceae; genus Alliaria; species Alliaria petiolata. Next base: position 116,200,885 of record JAHZTW010000002.1, on the reverse strand, counting down.
GGTTAATATCTTGGTCTATATTATAGTTTTTTGTTCTTTTTTTTCTTTCATTTTATAATTTTCTCTATTTTAAGTATTTTTATTTTTTTATCTTATTTTTTACCATTTAATCATTAGCAAATATTCTTCAATAATTTTGACACTATTAACTATTAAATATATAAAATATTATATACCTTTTCATTTTACCATTTTATAGTTTTTTCATAATATTTTACACAATGTTAAAATAAATTGTTTTAATATTTTTAGTAATTATGAAAAACTATAGTAGTATAGTGTTTTTCCTATATAACTTGAAATACTTGAGAACATTGTCAAAATTAAGTTGATTCTTTTTCTATATGATAAAATAATGTTATTGTGTAATTAAAACATAAAAAAACTCATCAACAGAATTATATGGTATAAATATAAGGTCACAAATTTTTAATCTGCTTGAAGCCTCTCAATTGTTAGGGACGGCACTGCATAGAATCACTAGACTAAATTATGTTTGCCAATTTGTTGTAATTATTTAATATATATACATATAAATAAAATTTATGAAAACTTAATCTTCGATTAATATTTATTTTATCTCTGATTAATGTGATTGAATAGATTCTAGGTTTTTGTTGATCGGCGGATTACCGCATAGCGATTCAAGAATAGTGCTTTTTCTTCTTTTATTGACTTTTTAATTTTAATTTTTATCTCTAATGGAAAATTAATATAAGAATAAAATAGGGGATACAACATTTTTCTTTAAGCCCTAAAGTAAAAGCACGTGAAAATTTGGGCGACACAAAACAGTTGAAGAGAGTGGAGGGAGGAGAGGGAGGAGAGAGAGGAGAAAGGAGAGAAGAGAGACAGAGAGAGGAGAGAGATTCTTCTTCTTCCGGACACTGAGCACCCATCGCCGGCTTCGCCATCCTCTTCTTCTTCTGCTTCCTGTAAGTTTCTCCAGTTAAATCTGTCTTTATCTGCATTCTTCAGGAACGAGGACAAAACAGAGATTTAAGATCCCTTTAGTAAAAAAAAAAACAGAGATTTAAGATCGATCTCGTTTGAATTCGAACTCTCTGCCCAATTCCCTTCTACTTAAGCCTCTGAAGCTCTTTGATTTCAAACTCATCTTCATAATTTCTGTAAAAAAATCAAACATGCAATTCACATAGTGCTTGCTCAAGAATGAAAAGGAATAACTTTAAAATAAAGGAATCATATTTAGGGGAAAAAGGTAACGGAAGGGAGCTGCATTGTTGAAATTCAAAAGCAGATCAGACTTTTCTTCTTCTAATTTTTTGGAATTCTTGATAACTGATTTCAATTTTTTTTTAATTTGTAAGCTAAAGCAAAGAACAAGATGGGGAGCACAGTGATTTTGAGCTCAGACGAAGAAGATTCAGATATCAGTGAATCTGAAATGGAAGAGTACGGAGACAAAATCTACCTGAATCTTAAAGGTGGGAAGCTAAAGGTGAAACTCTCTCCTCAAGCTTTCGTGTGTCCTTATTGTCCGAACAAGAAGAAACCGAGTTTTCAATACAAGGATCTCCTCCAACATGCTTCTGGAGTTGGTAATAGCAATTCTGACAAAAGAAGCGCAAAGGAGAAAGCATGCCACCTTGCTCTTGTCAAATACCTCCAACAAGATCTTGCTGATTCAGCTGCAGAAGCAGAGCCCTCGTCTAAGCGCAGGAAAACCGGAGATCCTATTCCAGATTGCGACCAGGACGAGAAGCTCGTGTATCCTTGGAAAGGTACAAACTCTTTTCACTTGTAAACTCTAAAAGAAACTCACTTTGTTAACTTATCTTAAAGATACGAGAAATTGGAGTAGTGGGGTTTATCAGATATGTATCCTTAGAAAAGTACAAACTATAAAGTTTACTTACTAAACTCTAAAGAAACTCGCTTTGCTAGCTTATCCTAAGATATGAGNAAAAATGACAGTAATTGTGAAAAAACGGAGACGGCGAAAATTAAAGTTATAGCATCACAGACAAAAAAAAAAGAAGGCATTTTGGTAATTATGCAACATTTAACCCAAAAATGAGAAAATAACAAAACCGAGCATTTGAAACTTAGACCCATAATTCACAAAACTAGAAAGACGCATAGAATCACTAGACTAAATTATATTTGCCAATTTGTTGTAATTATTTAATATATATACATATAAATAAAATTATGAAAACTTAATCTTCGATTAATCTTTATTTAATCTCTGATTAATGTTATGGAATAGATTCTAGGTTTTGTTGATCGGCCGATTACCGCATAGCGATTCAAGAATAGTGCTTTTTCTTCTTTTATTGACTTTTTAATTTTTATTTTTATCTCTGATGGAAAATTAATATAAGAATAAAATAGGGGATACAACATTTTTCTTTAACCCTAAAGTAAAAGCACGTGAAAATTTGGGGGACACAAAACAGTTGAAGAGAGTGGAGAGAGGAGAGTGGAGAGAGGAGGAGGAGAAAGGAGAGAAGAGAGAGAGAGAGGGGAGAGATTCTTCTTCTTCCGGACACTGAGTACCCATCGCCGGCTTCGCCATCCTCTTCTTCTTCTTGCTTCCTGTAAGTTTCTCCAATTAAAGCTATCTTTATCTGCATTCTTCAGGAACGAGGACAAAACAGAGATTTAAGATCCCTTCAGTTAAAAAAAAACAGAGATTTAAGATCGTTCTCGTTTGAATTCGAACTCTCTGCCCAATTCCCTTCTACTTAAGCCTCTGAAGCTCTTTGATTTCAAACTCATCTTCATAATTTCTGTAAAAAAAATTAAACATGCAATTCACATAGTGCTTGCTCAAGAATGAAAAGGAATAACTTTAAAATAAAGGAATCATATTTGGGGGAAAAAGGTAATGAAAAGGGAGCTGCATTGTTGAAATTCAAAAGCAGATCAGACTTTTTTTCTTCTAAATTTTTGGAATTCTTGATAATTGATTTCAGTTTTTTTAATTGTAAAACTAAAGCAAAGAACAAGATGGGGAGCACAGTGATTTTGAGCTCAGACGAAGAAGATTCAGATATTAGTGAATCTGAAATGGAAGAGTACGGAGACAAAATCTACCTGAATCTTAAAGGTGGGAAGCTCAAGGTGAAACTCTCTCCTCAAGCTTTCGTGTGTCCTTATTGTCCGAACAAGAAGAAACCGAGTTTTCAATACAAGGATCTACTCCAACATGCTTCTGGAGTTGGTAATAGCAATTCTGACAAAAGAAGCGCAAAGGAGAAAGCAAGCCACCTTGCTCTTGTCAAATACCTCCAACAAGATCTTGCTGATTCAGCTGCAGAAGCAGAGCCCTCGTCCAAGCGCAGGAAAACCGGAAATCCTATTCCAGATTGCGACCAGGACGAGAAGCTCGTGTATCCTTGGAAAGGTACAAACTTTTTTCACTTGTAAACTCTAAAAGAAACTCACTTTGTTAACTTATCTTAAAGATATGAGAAATTGGAGTAGTGGGGCTATCAGATATGTATCCTTAGAAAAGTACAAACTATAAAGTTTACTTACTAAACTCTAAAGAAACTCGCTTTGTTAGCTTATCCTAAGATACGAGAAGTTGGAGTAATGGGGTTTATCAAATATATGTATTCAAAGTTTAATACTTTCTTCCTTACATTGAAGGTATTGTGGTTAACATTCCAACTACAAAGACACAAACTGGTCGACCTGCGGGTGAGAGCGGATCAAATCTTAGGGATGAGTACATTCAAAGAGGTTTCAATCCGCTTAGGGTTCGTACTTTATGGAGCCACTGGGGATTTTCAGGAACAGCAATCGTGGAATTCAACAAAGACTGGAATGGACTTCACAATGGTCTTCTCTTCGACAAGGCTTACCGAGTAGATGGTCATGGGAAAAAGGACTGGTTGAAAAAAGATGGTGGTCCCAAGTCGGGGCTCTACGCGTGGCTTGCTCGTGCTGATGATTACAACGGAAGTAATATCATCGGAGAGAACCTGAGGAAGAAGGGAGATCTCAAAACTATAGCAGAGCTTACGGAAGAGGAGGCGAGGAAACAGCAGATGCTTGTGCAGAACCTGACACAGCTTGTGGAAGAGAAAAAGAAAGACATGAAGGAGATCGAGGAGCTGTGTTCGTTGAAGTCAAAGGAACTTAATGAGTTGATGGAAGAGAAGGAAAAGAGTCTCCAGAAGCATAACCGAGAGATGAGTGCTATGCAAGAGAGAGCAACGAGCCACGCTAACAAGATTATTGCTGATCATGAGAGAATAAAGATGCAGTTGCAGTTGGAGAAGAAGAAACTCGAAATCATAAGTAATGAGTTGGCAAAGCGGGAAGCACACAATGAAACCGAGAGAAAGAAACTAGCTGAAGATCTTGAACAGGTATACATTGATCTCAAATCTTGATTATTTGAGTTGAGACTGTGCCATATCAGGCTTAAAGTTAAAAAGTCTTTTTTTTTTGTTCCTTTTTGTCTTTCAGAATGCATCTAAGAATAGTTCTCTTGCACTAGCTGACATGGAACAACAAAAGGCGGACGAAGAAGTTAAAACATTGGCCGAGTATCAGAGGGTTAGTAAAAGATTTGGACTTTGGCTTATTTTCTTTGTAACAACAATCTATGATATTGAGAGAGAAGGTGATGTTGTTGTTGATGTGTAACCTCTCTCAGAGGCAAAAGGAGGAGCTTCATGAGAAAATCATAAGACTAGAAAGCCAAAGAGATCAGAAACAAGCGCTCGAGCTAGAGATCGAGCAGTTGAAAGGAAAGCTGAATGTGAAGAAGCTCATGGGATCAGTTGGCGACGATGAAATTGTAGAAGAAGTGGAAAAAATCTATAAAGATTTAACTCACAAGGAAGAAGACCTCGCAGAGCTCGACAAGTTTAACCAAACCCTTATCCTTAGAGAGCGCAGAACCAACGATGAGCTTCAGGAAGCTCGTAAAGCATTGGTACACGTACGTATCAAAAAGGTGTTGTTGTTTCTTTTCATTCGTATCAAGAAAAGCTATTGGTTATATTATATTTTCAACTGCGTTTGTTTTGTAGATAATGAAAGAAGGGAAATCGAAATCAAGCATCGGTGTCAAGAGAATGGGAGAGCTCGTGACGAAACCATTCTTGGATGCAATGCAGCAGAAGTACGGTCAGCAAGATGTGGAGGATCGAGCAGTCGAAGTTCTTCAGCTCTGGGAAGAATACCTCAAAGACCAAACTTGGCAGCCATTCAAGCGGATCAAGCTGGAAAATCAAGAAAGAGAAGTGGTAAGACTTGGTGGTTTTCTGTGTTTGTTATTTTTTTTGGTTATGGTTGAATCTCTCCTTGGAAAGATTAAAAGCTTGTTATCAAATTGCGTTTTAGGAAGTGATAGATGATAAAGACGAAAAGCTGAGGGAGCTTAAGGAAGATTTAGGAGATGGCCCTTATAACGCGGTGACGAAAGCTTTGCTGGAGATAAACGAGTATAACCCAAGCGGGAGGTACATTTCATCAGAGCTATGGAATTTAAAAGAAGACAGGAAGGCTACACTTGAAGAAGGTGTCACTTGTTTGCTTGATCAATGGCAAAAGTCTAAACGCTTGCGCGGTTAATGGCTTAGAAGGTTATTTCCGATCGATGATAACCGGGCTGAATAAAAAAAGCTGCCGATGCGGTTTGGTGAAACTTGTGTTTGTGTTTCTCTTTGGCAGAGAACTTATTATTAGTGGAATTATGGACACAACTTTGATGTCTTTGTATTGTTTCGATGTTTCATTGTAACCTTTAACGTCTTTGGACAACGAGTAATAAAATGTATCAAATCACATGTAAAACTACTAGCTTTTAGTCTCATATGTCATGTGAGTCATATCGTATGCATGTCATTTAGGATCCCGAATTTTTCTACGTTCTCGTGATGATGTATCAGATTAAAATTCTAAATGTCTTTTTTTTTGTTTGGGTGTAAATGTTGAGATTTATACCATTTTTAATTTTTCATTGTTATATACAGATTATTCTTAAGTTTTGATGCGATGTGTTGTTTGAATGATCTGTGGGCATGTGGGATTTTTATGTTTGTTTTAATGACCTTTTGCTTATTTTTTTTGCCAGATCGAATAATTTTGTTGGTTGAGTTTATAATTTATCATTTTTCCAATTACAATTTAGATGCATATGATTTTTCTTTTTTTGGGCTAAGCTTATAACATCATTTTTGAATCTCTGTTGTGCCAAAAAAATAAAAGAGTAAGGACATGATGGGGAAAAAAATTGTATAGCCCAATTTACAAAGAGAAGTTCATATACAGTATAGAGATTCTTTCAAATTCTTTGAAAAATGGGTCTAAATGGGTCGGATCCATCCATTTTAACATTAGTTGAAAACAATAGAACTAGATATTATATTTTCTCGGTAAACTAATTACGTTAGAAACAATAGTACTAGTCTACTAGATGATGGGTCTGATTGTTAACATAAAACGGTATGAGATTCTTAGCGGTAAGCTGGATCTTTTAGCGCTAAGCTGAAGTTGATACTTATGAAATAGTTAAAAACTGTAAAAAAGAGCCATAAACAAAAGCGGTACAAAAAAGCTGAGTGTAATACTGTTAGTAACACTTTCTGTACAGTTTTTGTGATTGATAACTATTAAAACGGTATAAGTCGTATCGCAGCTTTTTGGTAACGCTTTACGTTACCAATCAAACCCGATATATATATATATATATATATATATTTTTTAATTATTATAAGGTTCTGGATCGAAATCTAATATTAGTTATGTCTCAAGCATTAATCCATTTTGTAACTTCTATCTAATATTAGTTATGTCCGAAGCATCACTCGATTTTGCTCAGTGTATTTTTCTAGTAAGACATTTGGTTAGATGATATATTTTCTCCATGAAACAAGTATTTAAGTTTCGCCTTTGGTTTGACTAAACTCTTCAAAAACAGGTAAGAAGCAATTCAAATACTCAGGTGTAACTCGTAAGTGCTGTCAAAAACAAAAAACAAATTACCGCGTTTCGCTAATCAAAAGATCAACCGTAATTCCGTACCAAAAAAAAAGATCAACCGTAATTACCTTGCTTAAGCCCATACAATATCTCGTAGTGGATTAGGCCTATAATATTTGGGCTCAGATCCGCTAAGCCCGTAAAGGCCCAATGCTAGTTTACGTACTGCTCATTTTTCAGATTTCGAAGAATCTCCCGACGACCCCTCTCTGTCTCCTCCTCCGGGAAGCTCTCTATTTCTCTCCTTCTCTCTCCAGATATCGTTGAAGAATCCTGATTCCATAACAATGGCGACCTCGCTAGCTCGAATATCTAGAAGAGGCGTCACCTCAGCTGCGTCTTCGAATCTGATTCGGCGTTACTTCGCAGCGGAAGCGGTAGCGGTGGCGACGACGGAAGTCCCCAAACCGAAATCGGAGGTGACGCCGTCGCCGGATCGGGTGAAATGGGACTACAGAGGCCAAAGACAGATCATTCCTCTGGGTCAGTGGCTACCGAAGGTCGCAGTCGACGCCTACGTGGCACCTAACGTTGTGCTGGCCGGTCAGGTCACCGTCTGGGACGGCTCGTCCGTATGGAACGGTGCCGTTTTGAGGGGAGATCTCAACAAGATCACCCTTGGATTCTGCTCAAATGTCCAGGAGCGGTGTGTTGTTCATGCCGCGTGGTCGTCCCCAACAGGTTCTTCTTCTCGTCATTTCGGAAATCGAGTCTCTGTGTGATTCCATTTTGAATTAGTTTAATGTGTTTTCCATTAGATGTTGAGCTCTGGATATCCAATTTCTGTAGTTACTGCCTGCTAGCGGAAATGGAATCAGTGATACTGGAATTTAGGGTTTCGTTTTCATCGTCTATCTAGATTATCGAAAGATAGAGGCTCACATTTTAGGGGAATATTTTCGAGTGGAATTATTCTTAGATCAAGAATCCTGGATGATAGTTTCCAAGCATTTTTGCGCTTAACTAGACAAGAATGCATAGAAATGCGTATTTATTTAGGTGAGTAGTGTGATACAGTATACAATAAACTCTTTGAAGGCTTTTTGCTTGATCATAATATTCAAGAGTTGAAAAGATCTAACACCACAAAAGATCTTGTGTAGTAGTAGGAAGTTGCTTAAGTGCTCAGGACAAGTTCTGGAACAATGTCATAGTAAGTATCTATAGTTTCACAAAGATAATTTCTCCACGGTATTGATTTCCTACTTTGTAATCAGAACCTGGGTTTTAATGTTGCATCAAGCCTTATGAGTGTAGGTTCTTGTAGTCTTGCCAAGGTTTGATTCCATGTCAAATTTTCAAGTACAAAACTCAATGGTTTGATCAGGCAGCTCGGCTCTAGTTTAGCATTTAAGTACTCCGAGTTATCTTTGAAGTGTACAACTAGTACTTAGATACTTGAATCACCATCTTCTCTGGTCAATAGCTCTGTATTTTCAATACAGTCTCCATGCTTTTTTTCGATTCTAACATCTTGAAGAGTAGAGCATCTCTTGGTGCTGGTTATGAATTTTGATATGTTGGGGGAAAAATCTGATCTTAGAAGTTACTTTATAAATTAAAAAATTACAGGATTACCAGCAGATACATTGATCGATAGGTACGTGACAGTTGGTGCATACAGTCTATTAAGATCATGCACTATCGAACCCGAATGCATCATCGGGCAACACTCGATACTAATGGAAGGTTCGCTGGTCGAGACCCGGTCAATCCTGGAAGCTGGTTCAGTTGTGCCACCTGGCAGAAGGATCCCATCTGGTGAGCTCTGGGGAGGCAATCCGGCAAGGTTTATTCGAGCTCTCACCAATGAAGAAACCTTAGAGATCCCGAAGCTCGCTGTTGCCATTAACCACCTTAGTGGAGATTACTTCTCTGAGTTCTTACCTTACTCAACTGTCTATCTAGAGGTTGAGAAGTTCAAGAAATCCCTTGGGATTGCCGTCTAGAAAGCTTCCCTTTTCCAGGTTTCTGGCTATTCCTCCCTCATTTAGAAGCTTCCTCTTTTTTTTTTACCGGTTTCGAATCTGATCTGAAATCTGAATAAGTAGCTGCGGAACAACAAAAAAGCAAAGCTCTGTTTCAATTCAAATGTTGTCTTCTCTGTTTTGTTTTTGTTAAATTCATATCCTTGTGTTCAAACTTTCTATAAGATGATAATGGTGAAAACTTCTTTCTTTAGTGTTATAATTTTTAATAGGTCTAAACTATGACAGGGTAGCTTAAGATTTGCTGAGATACTACTACACAGTACACAGAAGCAATCTTCGTAATCTTATATATGAAAAAAATGAATACATATTTTCGTGAGTGAAACACAAAACTACAAGCTTTTCTGACTTTCCCGAGGCAATTGCATTTTATTTTCAGATATCTTTAATTCATTCTGTCAACGAAGCTTCTCTGACTTTCTTGTCGGATTTCTTAGTCGACGTTTTCGGTGGAGCTTTCATTAACAAATAAAACATCTCTTAACCTAATGCTAATCACTGAAACAACATTACAGAGAGTGAGAGACACATCGAAAATACCCAAATTATTCAATATCTTAATAATCTCTGTGGATTAGAATAAGAGTGTATATAACACAGCTATTACATGTCTCCCTTAATAAACCTTGCGAAGATCTTCATGGCTTCGAGAGCTTTCTCACAATCAGGTCTCATCAAATGAAAAACATGTTCTTCTCCTTCACTCTCCACCAAATCCACTTTCCCCTTCCAGCCGCTCTTCTCCAGCTTCGCCGCGTAACCCCAACCTTGCCTCGCCAACGCGTCTTTCTCAGCCACCATTACCAGAACCTTCCCGCAACCCAATCCGGACAAATCCACCGACTCCGATTGCACCACGTTGATCCACGGATCATCCGATCCGTCCTTGCTGTTGGGACTGGCCATCATCCAAAAGGCCTCGATCTTCGACCTCGTCGTTGCATCTTTCGTCTCCTTGTCGTCGATCGGAATATTCGACCAGAAATAAGGATGAACCAAGATGATTCCCGAGATCCCTGACGACGTATCATCCAAGTCGGGGCTGAGTTTCTCTTTAGCAGCTTTCATCGCCATGTGATGAGCGATGTTCGCTCCGGCGCTGTCTCCGGCGAGGAACACTTTGCTGAAGTCGGCGTGTTTGTTCAACCAATCCTCCGAACCAGATCCGGCGATGTGGGAGAATACCCATTTGAGAGACGTCCACGAATCATCGTACCAGATCGGAATCGGATGCTCCGGTGCACGCCGGTAATCCACCGAAACAGCTACACAGTCGGAAGCAGAGACAGCCGCCGTGACGAAAGAGTGGTAAGTCGGAGAGAAAGCGGTCTCGATGATGAAGCCACCACCGTGGTAATAAACGAGGAGAGGGAGTTTCTTTCCAGTCTCGGCGGCTTTCTCCGGGAGGTAAATACGGACAGAGAGATTGTCGTCGGGAGAATACACGACGTCCTTAGACACGACGCCGTTTTGTGGGTTTAGAGACGATGGGACGGTGGTTTCGCCCATGAGGCGCTCGATGCGGCCACTCTTGTAGATTTTGAGCATCGGAGAGCAGTCGACGGCGATCTCGGAATCCATGAGGTTGGTTTGGTTTGGGATGATAAGATTTGAGAGACGTGATAGTGTTTCGGTGTGTGTGTGTGGTGTGATGGGGACTTGGGATTATATCGAGAAAATGGTGGTTTCGTTGAGACACGTGAGATGTGTTGTTGTTACACGGCAGATATATTTGCCACACAGTTCAAACTCAAAGTAGGCGTTAAATTGTTGACTAGTTTAAGTTAGTTTAAGACAATAATGTTATTAGTCTACGGTCCACCTTTTTTTTCTTTCCGTTTTCGTTCTTTTTCCTTCGTTATAAGTTATAACCTTTTGTAGTTTTGTCTAGATTTGGACATTCTGTTTGGTTTGAGATTCTTAAGTTTCCGGTTTTTTTTTCCGGGTTCGGAAAGAGAAGATCATGTTGAGACTCGGTTCAGTTGTTTCCGGTTTTGGGATTCTCTCAAATTCAAAGCTGTATAGTGCCAAAATTTCTTTCTAGACACATAACAATATATATAGTCCTCAAGCCCTAATAATCTTTGTTCACTTGTATATCTCATATTATCTTGTTATTAGTTTGATTTGATTTATGTATTTTTATATCCTGTACCTCTTCAAAGTTTTTATAAAATTGTATGCGTGAATCGTGATAGTATTTGTTTATATTTTAGTAAATAAATCAACTAGACCAGGACCTGTCTTGTGCGGATTACTGTTTTTAAAAGTTAGGCTTGTTTAAATAAATTAAAGCTATTTTCACTTGTAAGTTCAACACTTCAACTTGTATAATTTTGTTTGTGAAAAGATATAATCCCAAACTACGTTTTTTTTTTCTTTTATAAGAAAGCTTTGAACATCAATGCTTTCAAACCCTTGATGCTCTGGCTTGCATATGTCTCTGCTTTTTTTTGTTTTTGTAATTTTGGCACTACAGCTTTGAACTCTGAAACTCATTTTTTTTTTTACATTAATAGTCTATGACTTTTGTGATACGCTCTGGATTATCCAAAATGTTTACCGTGTTGTAAACAAAAAAATCCTGACCACATTTTCATCCCTAATTTTAGGAAATTTATTTAAAAATAAAAAAAATTCTCAATATTAACCCGGATTTAAATGTCACATATATATGACTCATTGTGAGAGATTAGTTAATGTATTGCTTTCAAGTTTCAAAAAGTTCTTCTTTGGGACCCTTCACTAACTACTACCACCTCCCTTTCTACTTGCTTTCTCCTCATCGTCATCATCATCTCATCATAATCATCTCATCATCATCATCATCATCACCAATCATATGATGTTAAAAACATTGCTTTGATTATCTCATCGTTTGGGTAAGCAAACAAACGTGAATAGTATCGGTCTTGGAGGTCACTGCTATCATCATCATAGCATTACCATAAACAACATGCATGCTTGTGTTATGTCGACAAGGATAAAAGTCCACATGGAAAAGTTTTTTTTTTTAANACCTTTTTTTTCTTTCCGTTTTCGTTCTTTTTCCTTCGTTATAAGTTATAACCTTTTGTAGTTTTGTCTAGATTTGGACATTCTGTTTGGTTTGAGATTCTTAAGTTTCCGGTTTGGAAAGAGAAGATCATGTTGAGACTCGGTTCAGTTGTTTCCGGCTCTGGGATTCTCTCAAATTCAAAGCTGTATAGTGCCAAAATTTCTTTCTAGACACATAACAATATATATAGTCCTTAAGCCCTAATAATCTTTGTTCACTTGTATATCTCATATTATCTTGTTATTAATTTGATTTTATTTATGTATTTTTATATATCCTATACCTCTTCAAAGTTTTTAATAAAATTGTATGTGTGAATCTTGATAGTATTTGTTTATATTTTAGTAAATCAACTAAGACCAGGACCTGACTTGTGCGGATTACTGTTTTTAAAAGTTACGCTTGTTTAAATATATTAAAGCTATTTTCACTTGTAAGTTCAACACTTCAACTTGTATAATTTTGTTTGTGAAAAGATATAATCCCAAACTATGTTTTTTTTTTCTTTTATAAGAAAGATTTGAACATCAGTGCTTTCAAACCCTTGATGCTCTGGCTTGCATATGTCTCTACTTTGTTTTTGTTTTTGTAATTTTGGCACTACGGCTTTGAACTCTGAAACTCTTTTTTGTTTTTTACATTAATAGTCTATGACTTTTGTGATACGCTCTGGATTATCCAAAATGTTTACCGTGTTGTAAACAAAAATTTCCTGACCACATTTTCATCCCCAATTTTAGGAAATTTATTTACAAATAAAAAAAATTCTCAATATTAACCCGGATTTAAATGTCACATATATATGACTTATTGTGTGAGAGATTAGTTAATGTATTGCTTTCAAGTTTCAAAAAGTTCTTCTTTGGGACCCTTCACTAACTACTACCACCTCCCTTTCTACTTGCTTTCTCCTCATCGTCATCTCCTCATCATCATCTCATCATCATCATCATCACCAATCATATGATGTTAAAAATTTGATTATCTCATCGTTTGTGTAAGCAAACAAACGTGAATAGTAGCGGTCTTGGAGGTCACTGCTATCATCGTCATAGCATTACCATAAACAACATGCATGCTTGTGTTATGTCGACAAGGATAAAAGTCCACATGGAAAAGCTTTTTTTTTTTTAAATAAACCAAAATCCATACATCACAGATTTTGACATATCAGCCATTCCAATATTTTTTTAATTTCCACCCCTTATTTTGTATATATATATATAGAGTTGCTATATATAAGTCTAGGCAAACATCAACATATACGTTTCCAATATCTTCCTCGCCTTCTTCTGCGTATTAATATGGTTTGTTAATCTGTTCAAATCTCAAACTCAACAGGTAAAACTTCTAAGTAGCGATATTGGTACGGTTGAATCTAATCAAATCACTCTTTAACTTTCATTTGGGTCAGTTGATTTGATTGAGCCGTGCCAATATCTCTATTATGAAAAAATCACATATTTTTTTGTGAATTGTTTCTTTTGTTTTATAACATCATGCTTTTCCCAAACCCTGACCTAATGTTAACTTGTTTAATGCATAAGAAAGTTGTCTATTTTTCGTGGATCGACAGGTATGGATTTGTTTTTTCCTTTGAATCGAGAAATTTTTTAAAACCAAAGATTCAAGATTATTGGAGAACTTACTGTCTCGTGTGGAGAGTCTTTGGAGGAAAAAGGAAGATGTGCCTTAGTGTCACTGTCACGTGATCTCGGAGTTCTCTTCAAGAGAATATATATAGCCTTCGGATTTTTGATGGCTTATAGAAGTTGGAACTTGGAATTGGAGCTTGCGCTTCCATTGTCTTAAAGAGTTTAAAATGGAGCTTAATTAGCTTTGGAAGAGTTAATTTTAAGTTAACAGTGGCACAACAATGTTCACTATGTGATTTCGAAAAGATAATCACCATTCTATAGTCTAGATATAATGATCCATAATTGTTCGATATTACTTTATCAAAATGTTTTTTAAGATATAAATGGGCTGATCCATGCATATATTCGATTTTCATATTCTCTGACTAGAATTTAATAGCTTACGAAATCTACTGATCTCAAAATTCTAACACTGCACATAGTTAAAGTAACTAATAGTTATATTGGATACGAAAGCTGACAAAGAGAAGATCGTGAAAATCAATGAAGAGCAATTTAGGATAAATTATCAAAAAGTTACACAACCGGATAATGGATTGGAAGCTGAAATATTGATTTCGATTATACATATGACAGTAATATACATAGCCTTAGATTTAAAGAGATTTTATGTTGGAAAAAAGAAATCAAGCATGTAAAACCTCTTTCTTATGATTTGACCATAAATAAAATTTTAGATGATTTTGAGTGAATTAGAAAATTTCTTATGATTTGTTATTAAAGTCTATGAAATCCCACCTAAAACTATGGAATTTAGTTTTTTTTTGTATTTTTAACTAACAAACTCCACCAAAACCACTTAAAATTACTTAGAATCTTTTAAAATCTACTACTTAAAATATTTTCAATAATAGAGAATTTGATTTACTTTTTATAAATTTTTGATTGAATAACATAAGATTTGGTAATACATTTAGAAATCATTAATTTAATAATACGAGATTTTAAAAGAACCACCAAATATTCTAAAATTCCTAATTTAATACACTCCCCCCCCAAGTGTTCAAGTTAATGCTTGTTGGAATTTTGATTTATTCTATTATTGTTTTGCTTATACATCTCTGTATCAAAAGTTAAAACAAATAAAAATTTCGTTGGAAACATTTACTTTTATTTAATTTTGAACACCACAATAAATCTTTGATGCATAGTTTATACTACTATACCATTCAATACTGTCGTCGTCGTCATTAAGGTAGATTAGAACGACCAAACGCTTTTCCATTATCGTGTGTTCACAGCGTTGAAAACGCACCTCAAACGGGAACGCCGTCGTTTTAATTGTACACTACAACATATGTCGTTTTCTGTTAATCTGTATGACTGTATGTATACATTTCAGACAGCTTTCTCAGCTTAGCTTTGCCGCGAGCTGTGAAAAATTGGTGACGAAATCCCGCCTTTGTGTTCCCTTTTTTGGCACCAATATTTCTTTTTTTGAAATCCCCAATTTTGGTTGTCTTCTCTTGATCTAGGGTTTTTACTTTTTTTTCTTCTAATTTCTACCAAAAAGCTCTGAAATTTAGGTTTTTTTCACCCTTAAATTCGATTCTCTCCTTTTTCACTCTTCGTCTGTCTCGGTTTTAGTATTCTCACATGGCGACTGAAACCCTAGAGGAGAAGGAGAATATACCAGAAGCGGAATCTCCGCTGAAGGAAGAAGATGGTGTTGCTGATTCCGAGAAGAAGACGGAGAAAAAGGAAGCTCCTTTAAGCGACGACAAGGAGGAAGAGGAAGATGAGACGAAAGACGAAGACATGGAGGAGAAAGGCGAAGTAGACGATGGGGAGAGCGAGGGGGAAAAGACTGGAGAAGAAGGTAAGTCGTCGGAGAAGGAGCCGGTGACCCCCGTCAGTGAGAGGCCTACAAGGATAAGAAAGAAAGTGGTGCGTTACATTTTGCCTACTCCCTCTCGATCCTCCGGGAGCAAGCCTGTGTCAATTGAGCAGGTAAAAACGATGAAAGTTTGGTTCTTTCATTTTCGATTTGAGTCTATGGCCTTTGACGAGTTCCTGTTTCCTTGGTTGTTTCAGGGTCGTGGAACACGGCTTAAGGAAATTCCAAATGGTATGTAGTTACAACCATTGTTGATTTGGTTTCATACCTTAATGAGTTTCATTTTGGTGTTCTCTTTGAGATCTCTACATGACACTTAATGGGAAGATGATGAACTGTAATGTTTTTCTTTTCTGCCGTTAAAATGTTGTCTGATAGCTTGCGAACTGTTTTCAGTGGCTTATAAACTATCCAAGAGGAAGCCTGACGACAACCTCTTCTTACTTCACACCATTCTCTACGGGAAGAAAGGAAAGGTGCTTTGAATTGTTTGATCTCATATTGACCTCATTTAATATGTATATATCTTTCTGTTTATTTGATATGAATGCTTTCTTGGAATTTCGATTTTTTTTTTGTTCTCTATTTTGCCAGAGTGCATGATTGATTACTCAAGGGTTGTGTTGAAAAAAACAATGTGCAGGCGCAGATGCTGAAGAGAAACATTGGTCAATTCTCGGGTTTTGTATGGTCAGAGGAAGAGGTAACACCATCATCTCGTAGATATTTGCGTATGATGATCAGCCTTTGTTTTGAGAGCGGTATTTTATTTTGTTTTTTTCCAGGAAGAGAAGCAACGAGCAAGAGCAAAGGAGAAGCTTGAGAAATGTATCAAAGAAAAGTTAATTGATTTCTGTGACGTGCTTGACATACCGATTAACAAAAGTAATGTGAAAAAGGTAAATGAGAAGAAAATTTGGTCTATCTATCTATCTGTTGTGTCTTGTTAGATTTTATATCTTCATACATCTGTTCTGCTACCTTCAGGAAGAACTCGCTGTAAGAGTGCTTGAATTTTTGGAATATCCCAAGGCAACAAGGGATATTGTACTTGCGGATCGTGAAAAGGTACTCTAAATAGCAGCTGATCTGATTATTGTTCTCTATTGTTTTTTTTTTTGTTTCAATTCAATATTGAATTATTTTCTCTGTTCTTTGAATACATTATACAGGAAACAAAAAAACGGAAGAAGAGGACCCCCAAAAACGTGACTTCTGGAGAATCATCAGATGTCCCAGCCAAGGTTTGTAATTGTTAACCTTCCTCCTCTTTGTAGTTTTGTAATTGTTGACCTGATTTGTTCATTTTGGCTCCTGGTTGGTAACACTAGCTCATTTCCTAGTTTTGTAATCAAGTTTAGTGTTACTTGAACCATGTGGTCTTATATGATTTGAGAAGCTTCGTCTGACTCCCTCATTTATTCTTGAACTCAGAACTTTATCTAAGAAGCTCTGCAATTCACATCGTGGAACAATTTCCAAATTGCATCAGTGCGTTGTTATCTGATCGTCATAATTCATTAAGCTGCACTTACAGCTGCCATTAGGTTTTCGGGAAATATTAAGCGATGTATAGTGCCATAATGAAAAAAACACTTTGAGATAAGTGGCAAATCCAAGATAAATTTTTTTAGCTACATCTCATGACTAGCTTATGCTATTCTTGTATTTTAATCTGCTCAATGGCATTCCCATGTTCCTGTTGTTTAGTTTTCCCCAAATTTAGCTCCTTGTGTGATTTATGGTTTTGAATTTCTGGAAGGAAAGGTTCTGAGCATTTTTATGAATATCATTCCTCTTTTTGTCTTTGGGTGACTTTGAAGAGGGTTGCGTAAACATCTACTCTCTGTGTCTGTTTGATATTACAGAGGAGAAGGCAGACAAAGAAATCTGGAAAGAAGCAAGATGAGCCATCTAAAACTGAAGAAGGAAAAGATGAGGGAGATGTTGATTCCGAAGGAACTAATGACTCTCACGGAGAAGATGATGCAGCTCTAGAGAAAGAAGACGACAAAAACGAAGATACTGAAACTGAAGATGAGAAAGATAAAGCTGAGGAGAAAAAGTCAACCGATAAGAAACGCTCGTCGAAGAGAACCAAGAATGAGAAACCAGCACCTGAAGAGGAGAAATCTCTTAAAGGCTCTGCAAAGTCTGGTCGAAAGTCCTCCAAACCAACTTCATCATCAAGCAAGAAGCAAAAAGTCGATAAAGACAATTCCTCTAAAGAGAAAGGCAAGAAGCAGACAAGTAAACCACAGGCAAAGGGGTCCAAAGATCAAGGTTTGTACGATTTCTCAGCTCTGCTTTCAAAAGCTTAAATCTCGTTTTAATGGTTTATTGTGACGCTCTTTTGTGATTGTGGAGGTACAGGAAAAGCCAGTAAGAAAGGTAAAACAGAACCCACCAGAAAAGAAATGCATGTAGTAGTGGCCAAAATTCTGAAGGAAGTGGACTTCAATACGGTAAGACTTCAATAGACTGAGACTTAACAGATTATGTACAAACCGATTACCAAAACTTCAAACTTAAATATACATTCTGATCTTTGTTTCAAAACAGGCAACTCTATCTGATATTCTGCGGAAGCTTGGTATGTTTCCCTTTTCTCAACTCATAAATGTTATCTTCTTCTAGATTTGTAGGGAATGTTTTAACATTAAAAGTTCTTTTTTCTTTTTCTTTTCTGCTTGGCATAATATTAGGGAGCCATTTCGGAGTTGATCTTATGCATAGAAAAACAGAGGTGAAGGATATCATCACAGATGCCATTAACGAAATGAGCGATGATGATGAAAGAGAGGAAAACACAGAGGATGGAGGTGAGAAAAAGAAAGAAGACGAAGAGAGAAAGGATTAGTGTTGTCTTTCTTCTCATTTCTTCAAATCCAATATGAAAAGTACGCGAAAAACAAAAAAAATCCCAAGAAGACGGTTTAACATAAACTACATGTGTGAAATCATAGGAGTGGTTTACAGAATGGGATTTGTTTGTATTTTGGTGTATTGTGTAATCTGCTAGGCTCATGTAGTTTTAGGTTCTTCCTTCAACTTTTGTAGCTGTTAAGTGTTTCCAACTTATTATTATTTTTAAATAGATTGTATGATTAGAGATATTTTGTGGATTTGATTTAATTGGGATGTTTTTTAAGGATTTTTTAAGGATTGTAGTCGCAATGTTATAAACATGACAGTTGCAATCAATATACATGTTTATGCATTGGTGTTACTTATATTGTATATTTAGTTGTGAGTATTGGCTGTTGGACGTCCATGTCATTACATATCAAACACCAAAAAATAATAACACGCATTTAGTCAGTCATACAAAATATTACTAAACTCTTGGTAGATTTTAAGTCTCGAGTCAATTTTAAGTTCGGGAAAAAAATTAAAAATTTGGCTATGGCAAATTTCAGTATTAGTAATCGACATAGGGTACCGCATGACCGACTTTTTACCAAGATAATTACGTTTTGTGCCATCGTGATGCCCGTGTGTTTTGCATTTAATGTGACGATAACATGGTCCATTTGAACCGCCTGTGTTATGCATGACGTAAGCCGAACCGATGGGATTTGACAGTCATTAACCGCGGTAATGAATGACGAGTGCTCATATAATTATGTAATATAATTATCTTCAATTTAAAACTTGTAGTGTTAAGTAGTATTATGGACATCTATTCGATTATATACGTATAAAATTTTTGGAATGTCCATATACTTGTGTGATATAATTATGTTCAACTAAAAACTTGCAATGTTAAATCATATCATGGATATCTATTCGATAATATACATGTAAATTATCAATTATGTATATATTCGTATATATGTAGATGTATAATACAATATGTACATATTCATATTTATTTATAGAATAGTATTGAGTTATTAAAGAATTATGTATATATGTAGATGTATAATACGATACATACATATACATATTTAATTATAAAATAATATTAAGTTATGAAATAGATACATAATTTGGTGAAAGGAGACGTAGACGGTGGCGTAGTACATCAAGCAGACGAATTGGACGATGGAAAAGAACGGCATATCAGAATCCGACGGAGAAAGACGCACACAGTGGCATAGTAGTAAATCAAGAAGAAGAATTGACGGCGGTGGCAGACGGCATATCAGAATCCGGTGAAAAAAAATGGTTGACAGAGTAGTAAATCGAGAAGACGACGGCGGAGTTCTGCTTCTTCTTCTTCTTCTTTGGAGATGTCGACTTCTTTTGAGAAATCATCGATGAATCGTGTATAAAATAAGCAAGCGTGTAGAAAATATATTATAGTTTGTATCTTTATTTTGGGATGAGTTATATGACTCGACTGTGTAAAATTCTTAAGATATTTGTGAAAATCAAACTGGCGCGTGGGGATACATTCGTGCAGATTAGTGGTGAAATATTTTCATGTTTGGAAGTCCAAAAAGATATATGGTTCACCTAATTTTGGTTTAGTTTTGGGTTTTTTAGTTAATTGTCTCTTAAGTTTTCGGTGACCACTAATATAAAATAATTTGTTGTTAATAGATTTTGGATTAGCAAAATAACTAAATGTTTGGTATTTTTTTCAAATATAAATATTTGTGTTTGCATGAGTGTTTTACACGTAAAGATATTACATTCATGTTAAAATTAGAAGATGTGGAAGCCCCAATTACGAGTATTTTTGTCATTTAAGATGTAAAATCTTGACACTCCGACTATGTAATCATCAGAGGAATCATAAATTGATTCGGAACCTAGCTAATTAAACCCCCTCATTATTTAAAAGAAAGATCCAACTTTGACTTTTGGGATAAAATAATAGACCCGTTACATCATATATGACCCTATGGTTATAAATCATGCTTATCGATCAACTAACCGGTTATGCTCAATAAATATGAATGATTCAATCAACCGTCCAAAGTCTAAAAATGTATTTAAGTCGCCAAAGCTTTAGTGGTCCTTATGAAGCTTTCTTTTCCTCATTATTTAGTAGCTATACAATCTTCGATTGCTAAAGGTACCTAAACCCTAAACTCTACTTAAACCCCGTACGACCCCTATTTCAAGATCATTCTTGGTTCTTAACTTTCTCCATTCCATACAAAATCTTTAGTGGTCCTTAAGCTTTCTCTTTCTTATCTCTTTAGCTATACAGTTGCTAGCCATAATCTCTACTTAACCCTATATATATCAAGATCTATTCTTCATTGGATTCAAAGACTTATAACTAAACGTTTTTTGGTTTATTCACCGAAAATCCTTGAAATGGCCGACTCATTCGAGTTCGTCGTGACCACGAAAAGCCCTGTGCTCGTCCCTCCGAAGTCAGAAACTCCAAAGGGTCTGTATTATCTCTCGAATCTCGATCAAAACATAGCCGTCATGGTCAAAACGTTTTATTACTTCAATTCGGAGTCAAGAACCAACCAAGAATCCTACAATGTGATAAAGAAATCTCTCTCTGAGGTTCTTGTTCATTACTACCCTGTCTCCGGACGGCTGACGATCAGCCCCGAAGGGAAGATCGCCGTGAATTGCACCGGAGAAGGAGTACTGTTGGTTGAAGCTGAGACTAATTGTGGGATAGAGATGATCAAAGAGGCTATCTCTGAGAATAGAATGGAGACGCTCGAGAAACTTGTTTACGAAGTTCCTGGTGCCCAAAACATTCTTGAGATCCCGCCGGTGGTAGTTCAGGTAAGGCTTTGTGATCGATCTCTTGCTTAATTATTGTTTTTTTCTTTCTTTTTCATAACTTGCATAAGCTTTGAATTTTGTCGGAGGATGTTTATTGGTTCGACTAGGTATATATATCCATCATCGTAATCACACCCGTTCCTCCCCTAAGGCACATGAAGCATTTGCATCAAGCCACAATTTTTTTAATAATTTAGAGGTCACACTTAAAAATATGATCATGTAAGTGTAGTGTAATAATTCCATTTCTATTGTCAACACTTCACACGATTCAGTTAATATTGGTTTGTATTATATTTTTGTGTTTTTTGTTTTCTTTCGTTGCATAATTATCTCACTTTTAACTGTTTCGTTTAGTTTTTTTTTTTTATCATTTACTCGTTAACAATTTAAAAAATAATAATTTGACATTATTAACTAGTAAGTATATAGGTTATTTAAACCTTTTCATTTTACCATTTTATAGTTTTTTATAATGTTTTACGCAAATTGTTTTCGTATTTTTAGTAATTATTAAAAACCATAGTAATAGTATTTTTTTCTCTATATAACTTGAAATACTTGAAAAAATTGTTAAAATAAGTTGATTATTTTTTATATATTAAAAATGTATGATAAAATAATATTATTGTGTATTTAAAATATCAACAAAATTAGATAGTAAAAATATAAAATCACAAATTTTTAATTTGCTTGAAATCTCTCAAGAGATGGCACTGATCGTAATTACAATGACATGGTCACATGGACATATTTTAGGCAGCCATCAGAGTAGCTAGCAATCATCGTATTTAATGTTGGAGATCAATTTTTGTTTTTAGCTATTTGATACTAGTATCAATCACTGATCGTATTTAATGTTAGGAATACGTTTATAATTAAGTGTATATTTAATGGTTTTGTCGAAAATGTATAAATAAGGCGATTTGAATATATAGATCGCTTTCGAGAGAATTCAGTTTATTAAATAAGTCAGTGTAACAAAATGAAAACCAGCCATACATGCCTCTAGCTATATTTGTCTCGTTTGTAATAGTAACAAATAATGTTCAAAAAAAAAATTAAAAAAATAGTAACAAATGATCCGATATTTTTGTCCAAAAAAAAAAAAATGATCCGATATTCCGATGCGTGAACGTTAATTACCCATTACATATAATTAAGCTAGGACTAGAGTGCTCACTCACTCTTATTAACTAAACAAAGCTGGGGTTAAGTTTGGTTGTATTATTGTATATTATATCGTTCCCACCCTATTCTTTTTTGTTTATTATTGATTCTAAAATGTTAGATGAATTGTAAATCAAGAAAACATGTTTATATAGATTTTTTGTTCAGTTTATTTTCTCAGGTGACAAATTTCAAATGCGGCGGTTTTGTCCTAGGAGTAGGAATGAGCCACAACATGTTCGATGGCGTCGCGGCCACGGAGTTCCTCAACTCGTGGTGTGAGACGGCCAAGGGCCTTTCTTTATCTGTCCCGCCTTTCTTGGACCGCACGATTCTCCGACCAAGAAACTCTCCCAAAATCGAGTTCCCACACGACGAGTTCGACGAAATCGAGGACATTTCCGGCACCGGAAAACTCTACGACGAAGAAAAACTCGTCTACAAATCGTTCCTCTTCGAACACCAAAAGCTAGAGAAGCTCAAGACCATGGCAACTGAAGAAGACAACAATAATATCAATAGGGTTACGACATTTCAAGCCTTAACCGGGTTTCTTTGGAAATCACGGTGCGAGGCGCTACGGTTCAAACCGGACCAACGGGTTAAACTTCTTTTCGCGGCTGATGGACGGTTGAGATTCGTCCCACGTCTCCCGGAAGGATATTGCGGGAACGGGATTGTGCTGACCGGTTTGGTGACGTCATCGGGGGAATTGGTTGGGAATCCTCTTTCTCGTTCGGTTGGTTTGGTTAAGAGAGTGGTGGAGTTGGTTACGGACGGTTTCGTGAGATCGGCTATCGATTACTTGGAGTTGAACCGGATCCGGCCGAGTCTGACCGCGACGCTTCTGATCACGTCGTGGTCGAAATTGACATTGCATAAACTGGATTTCGGCTGGGGCGAATCGGTTTTCTCTGGACCGGTCGGTTTACCAGGGAGGGAAGTGATCTTGTTCTTGCCAGGTCTCGACGATATGAAGAGTATCAATGTGTTCCTTGGGCTTCCTGCTTCGGCTATGAAGGTGTTTGAAGAGCGTATAAAGATATTTTAAAGAATACTATATGTTTCATAACCAAAAATTATTATTTATTTCTACGAATTAATTATTTACAACTAAAAGAAGAATTAAAAATGATACCTAAATACTCTCCTCCATGTAAGTTTGAATTATTGCTTGTAACGATTTCAAAATTTTTTATGTAATTCCAGGAAATATTGGTCAATGCAAGAAATCATTGAAACTGAAATTTGGGAGAACTTGGAATGATTTGATTTTTAATGAAATTTTAGATGATTTTGAATGAATTAGAAAATTTCTTATGATTTGTTATTAAAGTTTATGAAATCCCATCTAAAACTATGAGATTTGGTTTTTTTATATTTTTAACTAACAACCCAACCAAAACCACTTAAAATCACGCAGAATCCTCTAAAATCCACTATTTAAAATATTTCCAATAATAGGAGATTTGCTTGTTATAAATTATTGATTGAATAACATAAGATTTAGTAAGACATTTAGAAATCATTAGTTTAATAACAAGAGGTTTTAAAATAACCACCAAATCTTCTAAAATTCCTAATCCAATACATCCCCATTGTTTTCACTATAAAAAAAAAAAGGTCAAAGAGACGACAAAAGTTGACTTGGTTTCAGATTCCGGGTCGGATCCAAACGGAGCAGGTGTTAATTTTACAAACCGGGTCGGCTCCATCTCAAAATCTCAATATCATCCATCGCCTTATCTTGTTGACTCTCGCTTGTAGTAGTACTACGAGCGCGAGCGAGTGAGAGAGACGTAGAGAGATAGCAACAATGGCGGCGACGCTTACAGGATCGGGGATCGCTCTTGGGTTTTCGTGTTCCGCAAAGATCTCTAAGAGAGCTACTTCTTCGTCTTCTTCTTCGTCCAACCGCTGCTGCATCAAGATGTCGGTTTCGGTAGAAGAGAAGAAGAAGAACTTCACCCTTCAGAAATCCGAGGAAGCTTTCAATGCTGCCAAGGTAAGCCTTTCAATTTCGATGAATTCCATTTTAATTCATATAATTTTCTATTGGCTCGAAAATTTTACGAGATTTCAGGTCGATTACGTCTTAGAATTGGATCATTTTGTGGTTAAATCAGCCTTATAGATAGTCTGTAGATTGGTTTACTCGTGAGAACTGGAAATTGAAGTTGACTCTTCAACGAAAAATTCGCACAAGACAAGAAATGCAATATCAAAATTACATGAAAATATAGAATTACAATCTGAGAAAAAAGTTTCTGGTTTCATGGTGATCTGTATAAGTTCTGATTGTTGGAACTGATTGTAGAACTTAATGCCTGGAGGCGTGAACTCACCCGTCCGAGCATTCAAATCAGTTGGTGGACAACCAGTTGTGATTGATTCAGCAAAGGGCTCACGAATGAGAGACATTGATGGAAATGAATACGTCGACTATGTTGGATCTTGGGGACCAGCCATTATTGGCCATGCCGATGACGAGGTTTGTTTCTCGACGATTGATTTTCGAGATGCTGAAACTTAGTGTTTGATCATCCCGTGAACTGTCTAGCGCAGGTTCTTGCAGCTTTGGCTGAGACGATGAAGAAAGGAACAAGCTTTGGTGCTCCTTGCCTCTTGGAGAATGTTCTTGCAGAGATGGTGATTTCAGCTGTTCCAAGCATTGAAATGGTTCGGTTCGTCAACTCCGGCACCGAAGCATGTATGGGAGTTCTGCGTCTCGCCCGTGCTTTCACGGGAAAGGCAAAGTTCATCAAGTTTGAAGGCTGTTACCACGGCCACGCAAACTCGTTCCTTGTCAAAGCAGGCAGTGGTGTAGCCACTTTGGGCCTACCTGACTCTCCCGGTGTCCCCAAATCGGCTACTTCAGATACACTAACGGCTCCATACAATGATCTTGCCGCGGTGGAGAAGCTCTTCGAGGCGAACAAAGGAGATATCGCTGCCATTATTCTCGAACCCGTTGTTGGTAACTCGGGTTTCATTACGCCTAAACCAGAGTTCATCGAGGGGATACGCCGGATTACTAAGGACAATGACGCGCTTCTCATCTTCGACGAAGTCATGACGGGTTTTCGTTTAGCCTACGGTGGAGCTCAAGAGTACTTTGGAATCACACCTGACTTGACAACGCTCGGGAAAATCATCGGCGGTGGCCTTCCCGTGGGAGCATACGGTGGAAGACGAGACATTATGGAAATGGTAAAATCTTGGAATTGTTAGAAACTGATCCGAACAATCTTTGATTTTAGACGAGCTTTGACCATTCATGTGTTTCTTGCAGGTTGCACCAGCAGGACCGATGTATCAAGCTGGTACGCTAAGTGGTAACCCGCTGGCTATGACGGCGGGTATTCACACGCTGAAGCGGTTAAGCCAGCCTGGGACATATGAATACTTGGACAAGATCACGAAAGAGCTTACGAATGGGATACTAGAAGCCGGGAAGAAAACAGGGCATGCGATGTGTGGCGGTTACATAAGCGGGATGTTCGGTTTCTTCTTCACGGAAGGACCCGTATACGATTTCTCGGACGCGAAGAAGAGCGATACAGAGAAGTTTGGCAAGTTTTTCAGAGGAATGTTGGAGGAAGGTGTGTATTTTGCACCATCCCAATTCGAGGCCGGTTTTACTAGCTTGGCTCACACTCCACAAGACATACAGTTCACTATCGCTGCGGCTGAGAAGGTTCTAAGTCGGATCTAAAATGTTCGGGGAGGCTCTAGAGTCTAGAACCATGAGTGTTCTTGGTTTTATTTTTCCGTTGGTACTGAATTGATCAGATGAGAATTCTTATGTAGTGAGTTCAGTTTTTATATTTATTGGTAGATATATAGATGGATAAACTGGATCGGCCCGCAATGCCATTATCGAAACCGAGGAAAAACCGGAGTTAACCAACAGTGGACACAATTTGAAAGCTTTTGGATGTTGAGAAAAGTTATTATCAGACTTATCTTACAAAATTGATCTGTGGACATTTTTGAAAAAAGCTATTGTTTTGCGTTAACGGCTCACAATACAAATCAGACTGAATAAACTTATATTATTGTTTTTGCTTTTTACTAGCCATACTATGCACCAAACACATTTTCATCATCTTCACAGCATTAATGTATCATAACCAACACCATGCATCATGAGTTGTTAGGTAGCTGTAAATGAAGTGTGGCTTTTTTTACCACATTTAAGGGATGCAGGTACAAAAACAAGCAAACAGCTCTGCTTTTGCGTGTCTGTGAAGACAGAAACAGCTGTATTTAGGGAACGAGGAGGCTCTGTCTCAATTCTCCAACTTTCTTCCTCATTACCCGAGAGAGATAGAACGAGAGTGACAGAGAGAGGAGGAAGTCGAAGGAGAAAAGCTTGAGGTAGAGGTTTCAAAGGAGAGAAAGATAGTTTAGGATTTAGCTCGAGGCAGAGAGGTTGCCAAATTCCAGTTGAGCTTCCATGTGTGAATCTTAGACATTGTTGTATACTAAAAGTGAAATTAGTGTTCGGTAAAAAGTAATAGAACTATCATCATGTGGCAAAGTTTCTTGGTGGTTTCGTTTTTTTTGTTTTGCAGAAAGTGTTAAGTTTATGCCTTTATGGTGTTCAACGAAGAGAATAGTGCTAGCTAGCTTCTTGATTTTGAAAATTCTGGAAATACTCTTGTTCAACGAAGAAAATTTGATCAACTTAAAGAAACCTAGAACGATTAGGAAAAAAAAAAAAAAAAAAAAAAAAAGATTACCAACAGAATTTAGAAATCATTGGAGGTACCCTAAGTGGAAAGGCCCAGGTCCAATATAAATAGTGATTCCGTTACACAATACTTGGCCCACTGAGTCCACACAAAATGCTCTTAATTTATTTGTTAAAAAATTATACTCCTTAGATTTGAGTTGGACCAATCAAATTTATGATTGGATACACCAATATATTTTACTGTATTAAAAAGTTGAAACAATTTTTTTTCTTTTCTTCTGAATATTATTACGTTTATTTCTCATATCAGGGCATTATAATTTTAATTTTGAATATTACGTTTTTTTAATCGTTCTTTTTAGTTCTTTTAAAAGAAAAATGTATATTACGTTTTTTCTGAATATTAAATTTTTTAATTATTATTATGAAGTATACTTTTTATTATATCAAATGAGAGAACACTCTTGTAGTTCTCACGATGATCTAATATTAATTTTCAGGCGAGTAAGAAAAGTTTAATTGTATATATTGATATGATACCCCCTTGAAACAAAACAGCAAACAGATATTTTCGTTAAATTGGAAAATAGGAAATATACATATCCCCAATAGAGATAATTACATAAAATTTTAAAAAGAAGTAGAGAACTTAATTCCGGAAAAACATATATAACATCCGAAAATGCATATATATATACTATCCCGGGAAATTAATTCTCTACATCGCACACTTGATAAACTCAGAAAAATACGACAGCGTAACGGGTGTACACGTGGTGGTTGGTATATCAAGTTTGGGGTAAGAGTCAACGAAATGGTTCATCAATTCATGTAGCTGTTGCGGAAGAGGACTGCTTGCCGTTTTTAGCGTTCTGCTCATCTTCAACCTCAGCCCTCCGATCATTTCCGCAGGTACACTTGTTCACTTGACGAACGACTGCGATCGGCGCTGGCTCAGGGGATGAAATTGTGCCTAGCTTCAGCATATCAAGGCTCACCTCCGGTAACTTAGCAGCTTCCACTTCTTTCTCTCCCAAATGCGGCGGCGTTTTACAGTATTTGTAGACTACGTAGAGTATCATTTGGAGTGCACCGAGAGCAAAACCAATCACATTAGGGAACTGCAACAAAAAAAAAACAAAAATATTTTATTTAGTGGCAATAACATGATAATTATTTGGTACACTCACTTTTCCACTTTCTAACTTATGATATAAAGTACGTAAAATAAACTTATGACAAAAAAAGAAAAGTTTATGGCAAACTTGTGCGGCATCGATAGAAGTTACGTACAAAATGTAATTTCTGCGTAACAATAAAGATAAAAGAACTCTAAATATATGAAATTTCTTTTGCAAAAGCTAAATTCTTTAATGTTTCTTTGGAACATAAAGCGGGTCTCTTTATAATTTTTCATCTTAAAGGACAATACCAAACAAAAGTGTTTTGGTTTCCTTTAATTGTTCATCTTTTGTCAGTCCCTCTTTTTATCTATGAATCTATGATTAGAACCTCAAAGTATCAGGTACATTAGAAACAAAAGCACCCACCACTTCATCTTATATACACTATAATAATGATAAAACATATGATTATGATATATATATTCACTTTTTTATAGCAAAATCTATACAAACATGTATACGTGCAATACCATATATTTGTACAAATTCAATTATAAATACAGAAATAGAAAGAGAGGAAATGGCTTACAGCAACGTAGATGTCCTTGAGAGCAAGACCATAAAGGAGCCATATCACAGCACTGATTGTAAGGGTTAAAGATAAGCTAAAGGGCATGTACTCCACACTCCTTGTCTTTATTACCGTCCTCTATATTTTCAATCAAAACAGATGTTAATTAATATTGAAATTACCAAATAATATATTAATTACTTCATTAAAGATATACTTATTTAGCTCTCTCTAAGTACTTTGTACTTACGATAATGCTCAGAGGAGCAGCGAAAACACAAACAGAGAATCCGACACAGATTCCTCCAATAATCTTCGCACGTGTGGTTCCTTTAGCCAAGAATTGGCAAAGAAGGAGAATCAGACAAAATCCTCCAAAGTTCATAAGAAGTAGCAACTTCACTGTAAGCATCTGCATCCATTAATAACAAGAGATTTATATATAGTTAGCGATTTGATTTGATATTGTAAACACACGTTTATATAAGAATCGATGGTTTTTAATTAGGTACCCGGGCTTTCTTGGGGGCGAAGGCAAGGTAGATAGAGATGTAGATGGTTTCAATGAAGCAGCCAAAGGCGTTGATGGTGACAAGGAGGAAGACATCTTTCTTCTGTGTCGCGTAGTAAAGCCATAGCGTCGCGCTGAAGAGCGCCACAACATAAGGAAGAGACTGAAACCCTTCTGTTGTCTTCTTCTTCCAAACCCTATAGAACGTTGGCCTGCATCCATTTCATATAATCTTAATATTATTGAATTATAAACGGAGAGTATCAATGTACCTAGTCATGTGTATTAACATATATATGCTCGTTTTTGACATATTGAATTACGAAGAAAGCAAGATTATAGCAAGTGATAAACTCAAATAACTATTATATATATATGTCTTGGTTTTCTAATAGATGTTTGAGGTAAGATGTGAATAGAACTTACACAGGAGAGAGGAACACGGCGAAGGAGATGACGTTTCCTGAAGAGTATAGAAGAAAATAACAAAAAGATATGGTATTAATAAATCGATATTAAATCTCTAGAATTAATTAGGTTAAAGTTTCAGAACTTGATAGAAAAAAAATCTATACGCAAAATGAACACAAAAGACAGTATCATACCCATCAAACCAAAGACAAATGCCCATGTGTTGTGAGTGTCGAAGAGAGGCATGATTATCTTTTGGTTTATAGAAACTGTTTAGGGTTTTTAGGAAGAAGAAGAAGAGAGCTCGCACTTAGATTTGTAAGTGTTTTCTCTTAATATAAAAGCTGATGGCACGAACTTAGCATTTCGAGGACTTCACGTATATATAGAGGGTTAGGGCTAAAGAGAGGAATGGGGTTAGCGTGGGAGAGATGGCCAAAAGTGAATGTTTGTGTGAACAATAAAATTTTGAATATTTTTGGAAAAAAGATTTTAAAAAGCATTAGTGTCATTGTAGTTGTATTACAAAAAAGAAAAAAGAAGAAGAAGAGAAAAAGAGAAATGTTATAGACCTATACCAATAATTCACACGCTAATCCCTTACCAAATTGTATACATGTTGACGTACAAATAACAAATATCATTACCAAAATATATAACTTTTTTGGGGTTTTGGCTTAAGAGATAAATACTTAATTAGTTAGCTTACTAATGCTTGTCAATCTCAGTTTAGGCATCCATATACACACAATAGTTCTGATTGGAAAACTCGAGAATGACATAAATAAATGACCTAATTATTTTACGAATCTGTGGTTTGTGACCAATCCTCTTATTTTTTTTTTGTAAAAGGCATAATAAATATGCTCTGCTACTCGGTGATTTCGCGGTTTTGTTCTTCTAATGATTAAGCGTCGTTTAATATTATTATTCCGCATGTTAATTTTGATTATTGTAACGTTGACGTGATTTCGTAGTGTTACTAGCTAATTAAAACCAACCTAGTAATTAGAAATAATCAAAATTAATGATTATACTTTACAAAAATAATTTGGCATGTAGTGGGATATTATATTTAGAAGTTTTATGTGCGTTTAATTAAATAATATAATGTACAACTAATATGAAACAGACTGTATATATAATGTTATGATTTCCACTAATTCTCTATCATTAAATATTACGGCAATAATCGGGAAATTGCTTTAGATATCTTCTTAAAGAACCTGAGATTTACAAAGTTCATTAAATTTACGTTACCAAGCAAATTAGTTCACGTGACACTGTATGTCAAAACATTATGCCGTTTTCACTTTAAGCTCTTTTTAATCCTGATAATCATGTTTCTTTACAGAACAAATAATAGTTAGCCGTTTCTCAATCATTATTCTATCTTTTGTCCGTACCATCGGAATATATAACAAACTCTTTTTTACAATTACAAATATGTAGGAACTCATAGTTCCTTTTTATTAAATTGACAGTAAATACTGTCAAAGTTTTATCTATTAAATTTTTATTAACTCCATATTTGTCCCAGTACACAATATTGGAGATATATACTCCCTCTATTTTTTTTTTTTATGTTTTACTTATGTTTAAATTTTTTTTTTTTTGAAAATAAGTGATGTTCTCATAAATAAATTCAAAAAATAACACAAAATATCTTTTTTTTACCCTTATATTAATTAATAAAATTAAAACTAAACAATGATGAGGAAAGTTACAGCATACATTGTACAGATTTTCTTAATTTGTGTATACAATTTTAAAACATTACCTATTAAAAACGAAGCTGTATATATAACTAAAAACAAAATCGATTATATTTAGAGGCCAACTCTTGATTAATACCGTAAATGACCAATTATTAGCTTGGTGAATTTTTTTTCGGGGTCAACATAGCTTGATGAGATTAAAGACTAGTTTAATGCATCAATATTTGAATAACAATTTCTCTTGTAATTAAACAAATAAACTACAACTTATTTAGTTTCTTATAAGTAATTATACCCTTTTCGGATCCCATTTTATTTTCTGTTCTCTTACGGTAATAGTTTTAAAATGAAAGCTAAATTAAATATTTTGTGAGGGAAATGAAAAAAAAAGTAAAATCATTTTCATCACGTCAGGCCTCTCGAGTCGTGTGGACGTCGCGCGCGCATTAGAGGTAAAAAGCTCTGTTAGCGTTACAAGTGGCAAACTTTAGACACAGTGGCAATTATACATAAAACCTTTTCCTTTGTTTTTTTTGCCAGTAGACGTATTGCTTTGTAATACTTGTATATATCGACATGTACATACATTATACGTATAACGGTATAACGATCGGATTGTTTTTTTTGACGCTCGAAAAAACATATGATTATTACCAAATTGGTCAGAATGTCGAATCAAACAAAATGACTGATTTAGTTTGTTTGCGCGTCCGATTTATCAATCTAAGCATTTGGTTGATATATATATTTTTTTCTCTATTATTTTTTTTATTTTTGATAAAATTAGTAATATGTATTTTATCTAACTATTTTATCAACCCAATATAACTCAATTATTGTTGTCTTATTTAACCCTTGA
The DNA here is from genome assembly GCA_020283515.1 of Alliaria petiolata. Lineage (NCBI taxonomy): Eukaryota > Viridiplantae > Streptophyta > Magnoliopsida > Brassicales > Brassicaceae > Alliaria > Alliaria petiolata. Next base: position 116,168,603 of record JAHZTW010000002.1, on the reverse strand, counting down.
TAAAGAATATGATCGTTACAAAATTGATAAAAGATTAATCAATCTAAAATTCTGATTAAGTATTTCCTTTAGTGTAGGTAAGTTATTACGGTTGTACAATTATTACCAAAGTTCTAAAAATAGAATGCCTTACCATTTAGTATATATGGTTGTCTAGACTCAATAAATTCATCAATTTTGATTGATCCATTTACCAATTGAGTAATGATTTAACCGCCGATGATCATTTAGTATGTTGTAGTTGTACTACTACTGGAGTATAGAATAGTACTAGAGCTGCGGGTAAGAGAATTCTTGTGGTTAATGGCAGTGGAGACAATCCATCTGCTTTTTTGGGGATTTATCAGAAGAAGACGATGAATCTTTGCAAAGTGAAGATCAATTATCAATTTCTGTTTAGAGGATTCTGAGAGAACGTCCGGTTAAACTTTTCCAAAACATACAAAAAACGTGGTCGTAGAACAAAAAAAAAGTATAGATCGAAGGTAGTCTTTTTATCTCCTCTTTAACGACCTCGCTATTAGCGTTATTTCTTTTCCCTAATACGGATTTGTTAATTTTTATTCTCTTTAAATTCCAGCTTTCAACTACCCTCCGTATTCTCTTTGTTTCTTATTGCATCAAATTTTGTAGTTTTTTGTATGAATGATCCTAATTTCTAAACTTTTTATTTGTATTGATTAGTGAAAGTATATTTACTTATCCAGATAAAAATTAAATATAATTAAATCTCGAACCGGTGACTTATATAATAGGTGGCAAATTAAACACATTTTTTTTTCGCAGACTAGTTTCTCTTGACACACGCAAAAAAAAAAAGAGAGTTTTTGCTGACAAAAGTTGGACGAAATATGATTGATTGTCTATTTTTAACCAGTTTGGACAAATATTATTCAACTGTTTTTACACAGATCATTTTCTCCCATAATATGAGATTTTTGCTTCTCAATTTTGCTTAAACAATCAGTTTAATTGGTTGAATCTCGGACCAACAAAATTACTGTCTCTTATACACATCTAGATGTGTATAAGAGACAGGAGTTACGATTTACGAACATATATGTATGTATGATCTATATATGCAAAAATTAAGTAATAGAAATTAAAAATAGTAGTCCCATAATTGGTTACGTTTCCAAATTCCAACCTCCTCCACCATCCAAGCACCACTTGGAAAGTTCATACAACTTGAGCCTTTGCTTTAAAAAAAGGTCACACACCACAATTCCTTTTAAACTCTTTTTATATCCTCAGATAATTCATGGCGATATTTAGAATTGTTAATATTTTTGTTTGTTAATATTTGTGATGATAGATATTCTGCTACATTTAGTTAGATGTAGTGGACTAGTCCTCATCTAATAATATCTTTCAAATTTTCCAAATCACGTGTATATTAATAACATAGATATATTATTACAAGAAATAAAAATTTGTTCAATAAAAATTTGTTCAAAAAAAAAAAAATTTATTGAAATTTTGGTGTGTGACCTTTTTTTGTGGTGTGTGACCTTTTTTTAAAGCAAAGATATATTATAACATAGATAAAAATTTGTTCAAAAAAAAAAATATATATTATTACAAGAAAAGGAACGACGATTAAAAAATTCATTACAAGAAATAAAAATTTGTATTATTTATTCTTGAGGAATATCATAGAATACTATTGTTATGTTTTATTTTCCAAAACGACTACAACTGTTCTTCTTCTTTTTTGGTTAACACAAACAAAAACTTAGGATGGATTCTGAAGAAGTTTTAGAGCCTTTCTTTAGAACCTCTTCTTAATTTGCAAGAATCTTTTTATACTTTTCTATATTAAATGTTTAAGAAAATATGTGATATTTTAAGAAATAAAAACTAAGAAATAATACTTTTAAATGCTCATTTACTCTTACCTTACAAAATTAAAAAAATAAAATATTATATCTAGCACTACCTTTTGAAATTTATTCTAAGCACTAATTAATTTAAGACTACTTAATATGAAAAATGTATTTTCAGCGAACGATTTTTTCAACATATTGAAAACTAAAACTAACAAACGAATAATTTTTTTATCAACCCAAAGTAACTTCTATATACAAATACGCACACAAAGCGAAACATGGAACCTTAATTCGATCCATTTGACAAGGATGTTTACACTCAAAACGATATTTTCAAAACTTTTTCCTGGGTTTAAAGAGACTATTGCCCATAATCCAAAACTTCTGGGTTATAATTAAAAAAATAATAATATATATATATATACACATAGCAATATATACACTTAAGTGATCGATTATATATTAACCAAAGCTTATTTAATTCTTTTATATTTATCTTTGAATATATACTGAACCACACCAAGATATTTTTTTTTTTGAACCTTAACCACAACAATATATATATGGGGATATTATGAGAAATAGGTTAAAGGCCCTTTAACAAAAAAATGAGAAATAGGTTAAAAAGAATTAGAGCATTTTAAAATTTACCATAATTTTTCGGAAAATATCACAATATTTTTAAGATAGGGGATGATTGGTAAGATATATGAATCCTTCTTCGAAAAATTAAAAAGCGATTAGTAATATTTTTTGGTATTCTTAAAAAAATTAATGCATCCATTTGACACGTAACATTAGTATATTGTAAAAGCAACAACATAATCAACAAATGATTAACCCGTTGTTATATCACACCGCCACGTTGGTTAAAACAATCATCTATTTATGAGTGAGACATTTGATCTCTTTTTCATGCAGCTGACTCATGCTAATGTAAGAATTTTTTTTTTTTTTTATCATCTGGAATTTTATTAATCAACAGAAAAGATACATAAATTGATACAAACACGACTACTTAAATCCTCTAACAAATATGGACAAGTACCTCAGATAAAAGCCCAACACGAGGGAATGTAAGAAATTCATAAGTAAAGACTATTGAGGGATGCAAACCCTTTCTAAAAAAAAAAACTATTGAGGGATATTAATAATTATGAAATTATATTGGATAAATATCCAAAAAACCAAAGAAGTCAATGAATAAAATATAGTAAGAAGTATACGTCAACAAACATATATTATTTTAATATAATCATCAAGACTCACATGTATATCCTTTTGCTCAACAAAAAAAACTCACATATATCGTTATTGTTAATATTTTTTTTTTTTTTGAACTTATTATTGTTCATATTTATCATCAATGTTTTACGAAATACCTTAAAACTCTTTTTAAAAGCATTTCAGGTGCATAGATATAAATTAGTTATGATAACTATAATAAGTACTTCGTGATAATAAGATGTTGGTTCTGATACTTTATATGTTTGAAGTTTAATTAATTAGTGTTTAATTATAATTGTGTTCAGAATTTGCTATTACCTACTTTTGATTTTTTTGTTTCTTACCCTAATTTTCACATCCACGCCCACATGACATTTCAACGCACTGACGCATGCTTACCCAAAAAAAAAAAAAACCATTTGAATCGTCAGATACAAACACTGACTCAGAAATAATAATAATAAAATTTGCTACTGACTCAGAAATATTAGTTTCCCAGTTATTACAGCAAATTCTTTTTTTATTTTTGGGTTAAATTACAGTGAATTTTTAACATAGTATTTAAAAGTTCGTAAATATTAACAAAAGGAATGTTTCAAAACGAGATATTTTCAGCTGTTTAATTATAATAGTTATTTCTTGAAGGTTTTTTTTTTTGGCTAAAGTTTCTTGAAGGTTTTTACGAGATCATGTCCTTTTTTTATCACTTCTTTAATTCTCCAATAACGACAGAAGAATTCGAAAGGCAGAAAAATAAATAAATTAATAAAGAGGAAAGCAAAAGAAGAGGAGAGGAGACACAACAAAAAAATGTGGCTATTCTATTGTACGTAGTTGCTCTCAGCTTCTCCTCATCTCTCCATAAAAAATTTTCCTTCTTTGGTATCTTTTAATTATTTATATTTTTTAAGCTATCAACCAACTTGTTGCATGGCATGAAGATCTACATACGTATGTAGGTCGGTGTTGCCTGCGTTTATAACATTTAAAAATTAACTATTCGGAGCTGAAATTTGAGTCTCAAATTTTGAAGGTCGAAATCCGATATCCTTAATCATCATTTTTGAAGTTTGAAAATATTACACTGAAAACCTCAAACCAAATTTCAATTTGATGAAAATAATGTATTTCCCATTCACTGATATAAAAGTATTGTTAGCATGCAAGATTGGAAAAACCAAAGACAAAACCTAAAATTCGCATAATCAAAAAAAAAAAAAAAAAAAATCGCATAATCAAATGACACTTAAGAAAAAAAAAACTATATAACATTCTCTGGTTCTAAACCTAGAGTAGTGTAAGTGCATAACCTCTTAATCATAAAAAGATATTTATACACAAAACAATTTCCATAATATCGAATATAAATATTACAATATTTATAATTTATCTTAACACGTCTTTTCAAAATGGAGTTCCTTCGTGAAAACTAATCCTAACTGCAATATCGTGGGAGATGCATAACACTCTGCTTTGAACTTGTTCTCGAACAAAATAATAATCAAGACCGAAATGATTTATACAATAGTGAAAGTGGCAAACAACGGCTAAAGAACAAAATAATAATCAAGACCGAAAGTATTCCAATGTTTTTTTCAACGTGGTTTTTGCTAGTTAGTAGTTATATTAGGAGTCGGACATTTGACCTCGTGCAGATAGAAAAGAAAAGTTTTTTTTTTTTTTTTTTAGGGTGCAGACAGAAGAGAAAAGTAGATATTGACACAAATTAAGCCATACAATTCTTGTGAATAAATATCACTTTAATATTATGGAAATAATTACAAGAAACAGTGAAACTCCATTAATTTTTGATGACGATGTCATGATTGATATTTTACTCCAAACTTTTTGGCAAATCATGGCTAACCATGTCCATCGTGACTCGTGACGTGCGAGTTCGTTTCATGCAAAAAAATATGTTATACAAAATACGAAAATAAAAAGGAAAAAAAAACATCCATGAAGATAGCGATCACGTCGGCTTTATCTTGAGATCTTATAAAAAGAGAAAGATTAAAAGAGAGATTGGAGAGGATATGATATGATTGGCCGTATTTGTTATTGCCACTTAATAAAATGCATTATTTCTATTTATTTTTAAAAATGATTTGTGTTAAGTTCCTTCTTTTTCATGCCGCCCCTAACCTTATATATAAGGTCGGATAAGAAAATTTAATTGATTTTATCTCTTTGATTTAGGAAAAGTTTGATACCTTCGAAAAGTAACAGTAATTACATCGAATTATTTCGTCTGTTTTAACTTTTAGCTGTGGTTCTGTGGACAATTTGTTTTTTTTTGTTTCCTTTCAAAATGTATCTGCATGTAGTGAATAACCTTTTTTCCCCTATCTAAACTGATGCAGGGATAAAACATAAAATTAAACCAGTCTGTGAAAATCAGTTGGATTTGGATGGTTGTTACCATTGAAATCCTTAATTAACCGAAGCTAGCTAGTGGGATATAGGAGCAGTCACGAAATATGAAGGACAGCCCAAAAAAAAACAAAAATGAAGGACATATATTCTTAAAAATATGACATAACCAGTGCCGAAAGCTGTATTATATTGAGTCACTAACTTCTTAATTTGGTAAGATTAATGACAAGACTGACATGAATTTCGAAGATTTTGCAATTAAGTTAAGCTTTTCTGTTTCATTTAACGGTCATGTTTTTTTTGTTTTAAACCTTTATTTAACGGCCATGTTATCCATTTAATTTTATTTTTCTTCAATTTCGGTCATTTCATGGTCTTACTAATTACAAGTTCAACTAACAATATATATTCAGAGTCGCAACTAAATATTCCAGTGGATATTTTGGCATGATTAAGTGATTAACTACCAACAAGGAGTATATCTGAAGAAAATGAAAAAGTATATATTACGAGAACCAATGTGTTTTTCCCCAATCACTTTAACCTTTTTTTTAATATCCAATTTTTTTTTTTATCATTTAAACTGAAAACTGACAAAAAAAAAGAGTTAATGAAATTATACCACACGTAACCATTGACGACATTTACTAGATCGTACCTGTGGACTTTTATTTTATTTTTAATGACGGCGTCGATGTGACCATTGTTGTCCGTACACTAATAAATTACTAAATTCCAATGGAACTAAATTTAGCATTGAACAAATTCGCACCAAGGAATCCAAGGAATCTTTGGCAAAAGACCAAGCTTTGGTGGAGAAACCGATAAGTACCAAACCATGCATGGCTTGTTATTTTCCGAATTCGGTTTAGATGCAGTCATGATCGATCAGGTACATATGAGTCCTTGATTTTTTATGATTACGAATTTCTTATGTAATTTTCGTAAGTTTCTATTTTTTTAAAAGCTAAGTTATATTCAGGGAAAATACTTTGAATTATTATATATTTGAATACACATTTTGATTTTTTTTTTTTTTTTATGCGCTCTTTCATGCATGTTTTTATATCTTCATTTTATGATTGATATTTTTGTTTGTTTTTTTGACCAAAATTTTAGGATTAAAATGATAACTCAAAAATTACATACTCTTTATCAAGAAGTATTAATTATGAAATTGTGGATTTTGATCGAAGTGACAAAATGTTTCATACTATACTTTAATACATGGATTCACAGTTGGGTAGTCGATAAATATTGCAAAACTATTTTGTCTACCGAATCAACAAATTTACGTAGTAGACGAAAAGATAAAATTCCACTACACTCTTGAAGAGCTTTTCCTTACCTATGCCCCTTAGCAGGCTACCTCCAATCCACATGTCATTCGCGAAGAAAAGGGAGACTGTGGAGTTATTTCTAAAAACAATTGATTTAAATATAAGTATCAAAGTTGTGCTATCGCTACTGTTTATATAAGTATTATCGCTACGAATTTTTTTGAATTATTCGTTGGGGATAAGGTTTGCATATATAACGTACCAAGTTGATTTTTTCTTCTTAATTATATTTGTTCGCATGATAGACTAATTATTGAATGCTTTATTAGCCTTTCTATGAGTGAACATTCCACTCTTCTGGATAGAGAACAAGATAATGTCACAACTTTGTTTTATTCTTCCCATAAATTGTTTTTTTTTTATTATTCCTTTTGGTTTTTAGTATTTTTTTCTAGTTGTGCATTACAAAAAGAATTTTGTTTTTGTCTTCCCCAAATTTTGATATAACACTTGGCAACTTTAGGTCGTTGCATATTTGTTTCACTACTCTTCTTCCTACTTTTCAAATATATAATTTTGTGCATATAAACATCGAATAATAATAGTATAGATAATTGTCTAAATTCATCTTCCGATCCAGAATAAACAATTTAGATGATTAACATACTTCTTTCAAAATCATTGTAGTAAGAGAACGTATACATCAGTTACAACAAAAAAAAAAAAAAAGAAAAGAGAACGTATACACAAAATTTAGTTAAAAAAAAAGAGAACATATACTCATATAAAACTGCATTAGCTTTTATTATTTAATCTCCATAATATATATGATGGACAACCATATAACACACAAATATATCTATGCATTATCAAGTTATCGTATTGCCTTTAATGGTTAGGAAATTTTATTGAATATGAAGTTCTAAATTAAATAAAAAAACATACTCGTCATCCGTCAAGGGAAAACGTTAATTTAAAGGATTTCTTGTCTTGTATACAGTTGGCCGGGCGGCATTTGGTGCACCAATGTTTGTCCCTCTTTTTCCTCTTTAAATATTATTAATTTTGTTGTTATTATAAAATCATATTAGTAATATATATACATGTATATTCACATATATATTAATATGAAATATGATATATAATATGCTTATAAGAGGCCTGGATTTTGGAGGGGACAGATTACCACCCCATTTCCGAGAATACTAACAAAATTATGAAATTTACATATATATCTGCATAACAAGAGAGTGTAATCTTTTTAAACAAGCATTACGATATTTCTAGGCATATATGGACATATTAAAACGAAGTTTTATCTATTTGTAAACTACGTTCTATTAAATATTTGAGAAACCTTTTTTTAACAAAAAGAGAGATATATATACAATAACAAACCAAGAAGTTTGTTGCATGATTAAATTATTTATGCCTTTTAATAGTTATTCTTTTCTATATGATTATTTTTTTTTATCTGAAATTACAAAATATTCGATATTGAATAATCTCTCAAATAAACATTTTAAGTTTATTTGTCTGAGTAAGTACTTTATTGATTTTTAAAATTTCAATCGTTGTTAGAAAACATATATAAAAAACTTGGAAATCAATAGCAAAAGCACCAAAAAAGACGTAAATATATATCGAATATCGAATTTCACTTTTCTTTTTGGGTAGAGTTATTTTCAAAAATGATGTAATGGGAATATTTTACATTTTGGTGAAATATCAAAATATCTATATGATTTTCAGGAGGGAGAAACGCATAATAAGCACAAAAATTAATTTTAAAAAAAATTGTTGACAAAAAATTAATGAGAATGTTTCAGGGTTGTTAAAGTTTTTTTTGTTTTGATAAAAACTTTTCACGGGATGTAAAAGCTATGTCTACATTTTCGAGTATTTGCTTCTTTTTTTTTAATATGTGAGATGTTTTCCCGTAAAATGGGTTATGCGGTGTCTCATACAGCATGTACCTGTAGTCTGTAGATGGATTTTATTTCTTTTTAACCGTTTCTTAACTTAATAAAAATGATCTTGGAATTTGAAAATTATAAGTCGAACACTTTATAAATAGTATTATATAATTAAAACTTTTACGTACCAACAACTTGGTTCTATGGTGTAGTGGTTAGCACTCTGGACTTTGAATCAAGCGACCTGGGTTCGACTTCCAGTAGGACCTTTTTAATTTCTATTTTTAACAATATTTGTTTGGGCCTTTGATTAGTATTGTTTGTTTCCCGCACACCATCGCAAACAATATTTGTTTGGGCCTTTAATTAGAAAAACAATCAGTATTTTTTAACAATATTTGTTTGGGCGTTTGGTTTTGTGATTGCCTTAAATTAGTTATAAAGTTTATAGTGTTTTGCAATATTTATGAAAACTTCGGGTGCATCTGTATTTTTCTTTGAAACATGTGATGTTCAGAGTCATTCGTAAAAAATACATTAGTTTAAGCTAAGTTTTGTGTTGTTTTCTGATTTAGTGAAAGTTGTAGGTAGCCCAAGAAGTTCAAAAATCAGGGTGGTTTATAAAATTGCAAAGCTTCATAATGTTTTTGAAAACCATGATTTTTTGTATTAGTAAAAAAAAAAAAACCGTGTTAAGTAACTTAAGTTATGAGGTTTGTAGTAAACTTCTAATAGTTCTGTTTTAATCATCATCATCATCTAGCAGTTCTTTGTTAAAAAAATCATAAAGTTTTTGGTGATATGCGAGTTTCGAGTGTTTTCATGAAATATTATAATTAAGATCAGGGTGGTTTTGATTAAGTGCTGGTTTGATTGATGTCGTTTTCATCATGACATTCTTGCAAGTTGCAAGTACTAGTGTGGTTTCCCATTTTTTTTATTGTCACATCGTCTGTAAATAAACGACATGAAATCAAAGGAGCACCACATAAATGAGGGTTTTGGGAAGTAACTTTTGTAAAATCTGTTCTGGTGAACGTTATACTATATAGTACTATCACATCAATATAAATGCTAACCGCTTAATTCACTGCTAATTTTAGATACTAAGTCAGCATTGATCAAGATTAGAATGAATAATACTACGGTCTCTAATTACAACAGTTTTGATTTGGCATCCTCTTATTACAACATTTAAAACATGAGTTGTCATATTATTGTTCATTTATCTTTGGGTTGGTAACTGGTGCAAAGACTTTTCAAAATACATTAAATGTTGAGTTGTTTATTGAGAGGATAAAGTAATTGAAACATATCATTGTCCATTTTATCTTGGGGTTGGTGCAAAATACAAAGACTTACATTAAAATCGACTAGTTATTCTTATAATCTTATTAGATGATCTAAACCATTTTTTTTTGTTTACTTAGGCTTCAGACTTTGAATAGTTGCAGCACAAGAAACAGACTAATCCACTTGCAAACTTAACCACTTTATTTTTTTTTTTTCATATATAATGATATGAAATCAGTTTGCAACAGATTCTTTATATAAAATATTCTTGTAATCCTTAACACAACATACCAGAATTTACGAATTGATGAATAACAAATGGTTTAATCCGCAAACGAAGTAATCCACCATGTCTCTGTTGCAAGTTTGCAACCATTAAAAACCTCAATATTCTAGACTTAAAACAATTTTTTTTCCCTTAATTGATCAATGTCACAGATTCACAGGGCAATGTAAAATGTTCTCGTGTGTAAATATAAATCTATACAACAAACAATTTTCCTTTGTCTGGGTATTTAGTAGAAATTACATTTCATACCGAGTTAATGCGGTTAGGTAATTTAATTTAGTGGAAATTAAAAAAAAATATGATAACGAACATAATAATTTCCCACACAAAAAAAAAAGAAAAAGAAAAAGTAAAAACCCTTACTCTATTAGTCAATCGCCTTCCCCTAGTTCTCTCTTCAAGCTGCACAGAAACCACCGTATATCTCTCCACTGCCTTTCCACAGAGAGATAGAGAGAGAGAGAGAGAGAGAGAGGGGATCCGTCGGTGTGCCGGTCACTGACACTACATCCGATCGTCGCCGGTAAGTTGATTTCGTTACCATCCGATGAATTTCTTACCGGAGGAACTTCTCCTCCGTTCGGATTCTGACTTGAACTTTTTTTTTTTCAATTCCAAACGCTTTCTCTTCTCTCCATCTCCTATTTTCGTCGTGCGTCGATGCTGATCTCTAGTTTTGCCCCCCTGTTTAGCATTTTCAGTGTCGTTTCTTAGTGTTTCACTAGATTTAGACGAGTTTTTTTTTTGGCATTCCGTCGTCGTGTATATGTTCGTTCGCTTAATGTTTCTCTGGATTGGAGATATGTGAGTTCGCTGCTTGATTTTTCTGATTTGTTCATATGATTTCCGTTTAACGATTTAGTCATTTTTTTAATAATAAATTTTCACAATCTGTCCAAGGAATCAAATCACAGTTCCTTTTTCGTTTTTGCTTTGTTCTCTGTATAATCATACTCGGTTAGTGACGCAGCATGGATCTGAGATATTTTGGTTTCATTGCGTCTTTGTGTAGATGTTTTACTTTCATTTTGAGATTGATTCCTTAGATAAGCTGTGGAATGTGCGTAGATAGCTGAACTAATTTAGGCTGTGATGCCTCATTATCATTCCGCCGGTGAAGTTTTCGCTTATTCGTGTTGTTACATTCAGATTTGGATTTGCAAGTGCGGATTTGCTTCAGCTTCTTTATCCTGGAATTGATGGATCAGGTTAGTGAAATAATTGTTTCAGTTCACAGTCATTTGTTACCTTTTGACAAATTAACGGTTGAAATGCTCATACTAATGCAGTACGAGAAAGTTGAGAAGATCGGTGAAGGAACTTACGGTGTAGTTTATAAGGCAAGAGATAAAGTGACCAATGAGACAATAGCTTTGAAGAAGATCCGGCTGGAGCAGGAGGATGAAGGTGTACCTAGCACAGCAATTAGAGAAATCTCTCTCTTGAAAGAAATGCAGCACAGCAACATTGTCAAGTATGAAATTAATATACCATTGTCGAAAACTAATGCTGCATGATTCTGGTGGACGATATTTGTTGATTTTTTTTGGTACACAGGTTGCAGGATGTAGTGCACAGCGAGAAGCGTTTGTATCTGGTTTTTGAGTATCTTGACTTGGATCTCAAAAAGCACATGGACTCATCTCCTGATTTCGCAAAGGATCTACACATGATCAAAGTGAGTGCTAAGAAACTTTATGCATTGTTTTAATTATGGGCTTAATGCACTTTTATGTGAAGGCACTTCTTAAATTTACAAATCAGATAATACGGTCTTGTTGAGCTGTTTGTTTGGTCATGATGCTATAAATTTTGTTCTGGTAATTTTGACACATCAATCTGTTTAATATCGTCGAATATTGTAGAAATCTAAGTTATATAGTACCCTCCCGATGTGTTTTTAGTACTCAATACAGGCTGATCAGAGCTGTTCATCCACTGTTTGCAGACATATCTTTACCAGATTCTCCGTGGAATTGCGTATTGCCACTCTCACAGGGTTCTCCATCGTGATCTAAAGCCACAGAATTTGTTGATTGATCGCCGCACGAACTCACTAAAGCTTGCAGATTTTGGACTGGCCAGAGCATTCGGCATCCCTGTCAGGACATTTACTCACGAGGTGCCAATGAGCTTAATTCTTGTTCATATGTTTCCGTTATTTGCTTCATTCCTTATTTTTCTCAGAGAGAGAGATAGAGTAAAGAACCGCTGAAGTGTTATCCCACTTTTGCATCTGATAAATGTGAATAAAGGGCTTAGACATTTCACATAGATTTCAAAGCCTTTACTTAAAGGACATTTCTCTTGACAGTTGAACTATGTTAGAATCATAAATACCATAAAACAAAATTCAGTGCTACATTCAGATTTCACATCTCTTCATGGTTATTCCCTCATTTTTTGCTTATTGTTCCTTCTAGGTGGTTACTCTCTGGTACCGAGCACCAGAGATACTCCTAGGATCTCATCATTACTCTACACCCGTTGATATTTGGTCTGTGGGATGCATATTTGCCGAGATGATCAGCCAAAAGCCCTTATTTCCTGGAGACTCCGAGATTGACCAACTCTTCAAGATTTTCAGGTTTCGTCACCAACTTCCTTGATCCAATTTTCTTTTGTACATCAAGAAACCTGTCTGCAATGATATAACAAGGTTTCTGAAAACATTCTCAACTAGAAATCTAACTTTCGGGGGGAAGTAGTAAAAAACACAGATACTGAACTTTCTAACTGATTATAAACCTATGATTGCTATATTTCTTGTCTTCTTCCAGAATCATGGGAACTCCACATGAGGATACATGGCCCGGGGTAACTTCTCTGCCGGATTATAAATCTGCTTTCCCTAAATGGAAACCAACGGTACGTCAAATTTCTTCATTCACTTCTAAATCGCATCTTCAGTAGACAAGAGGTCACAGCACAATATGATTCTTGCCCATGGCTTTTTTTTCTTATACCACAGGACTTGGAATCTTTTGTCCCGAATCTGGATCCCGATGGAGTAGATCTCCTTTCTGTAAGTTCACTGACCATATGTGTATATACACTCACGCATCTATATATTCTACTTCTGCTACATCAAAGGCCTGGAAGCTTGATTATGATGGATCTGGTTTTGAGATCCTGTGCAAGTAAAGATGATATAATATGTCTGTGTTATATTTTGTTACAGAAAATGCTGTTGATGGATCCGACCAAAAGAATCAACGCAAGAGCTGCCCTGGAGCATGATTACTTCAAGGATCTTGGCGTCATGCCTTAGTAAAGGCCATAAAACCAGTAATCTCCTTCATTCTATATATAATTATCTTTCAACCTTAATCCTATGAAAAATGAAGAACAATATTAATGTGTTTTGTTTATTCTTTCTTTTGAGTTCTTTTTCTGCTTATTCTAGTACGAAAAAAAAAGATTTCGAGTGTGCTTTGTTTTTTCTTCCAAGCTTTTGAGATCATTTTCTTGTATCTTTTTTTTACCAAGGATAATAATATTCCCCTATTCGGTTTTTTTTTGCAATATATCTATTATGTCACTTTTTTTGTTCTGTATAATTGTAGTGATTATAATCCGATCTTTATAATCATGTCTTATCTTTCTTTTTGTGTGGATCGAGCGTGTTATCACTAGTTTTTAAAACCTATATTTGCTTACACATAAATTGCATGAAAATAAACAAATAATTAAAAAAAAATGTTTGAATCAACATTTTTTAAAATTATGCTATTAAAAAAAGAGAAGTATCTGCTGAATGGGTTTTCTTTAATATTTGCTGATTTTAACTTAATTTATAAATTTCCCTTTTAACATCCTCATCTAAAAGAAAAACTATAGAAACTTAGAATAATAATGGATTTGTTTTTCGGGTAGGCTGACTAATGAAAAAGGCTTATATTATGGCCAACGTGAGACCAGAGAAATACAAGAGGAAGTGAGTTGTCTGTAGAAATGCTTTAATTAGTTAACGAGAAGAGGGTCCAACAAATCATCACATGAGACCAAAATTGACGAGAACTGTTCAACACGTATTGGATTATTCATTTTACGGCAGGTCTAAATTCTAATAATATCAAATGTCCATTTAATAAAAACTAAATGAAAGAAGACAGATCATTATCTGATGACCATCTAAAATCTAAATGTTGACATAATTGTGATATTAATCAATCAGCAACTACAAAATTGTTCATACCTTTTGTCGACAGAGGCGGTTCTATCGATATGTTTCGCATCCAATAGGTGAAAAAAATCTAATTCACAAGTATTCAGTCGATGATTTAATTTTAATCATTTACATATGATCAGAAGTCTCTACTACTTAACTACAGAGAATTTATATATTAGCTGGAAATAACTCAAGGCGTGTAATGTCAAGAATCAAGATTGATTCCTCCAAAGTTCCAATTTTTTTTTTCTTTTTTGGCTGAATCTATTACACATCCAATAATAATGTTGTGACAAAAAAAATTTCCGTTAATTAAAAAGATTAATGTCCCTTCGGGGACATCCGATAAAATTAAAAAGATTAATATACCATAAACTCGATGAATTTAAATGTTTGATTGAAATTAGTTGACTCGCAAAAGGCGAAAGATGGCTTAGAGGGCCAAGTAGCCGGAGAAAAAAAAACATAATTCTCTGTCCCAAGTCAATAATACCTTTTTTGAAAATCTTTTATCTTCTTCATAATTTCTCTCCTTTTTTAATCAAAATTTATTGCTCAAGACTCGTTTGTAGCAAAAACGCGATTTCTTTCCTGGTTTTCGATGTTAGACTTGCAGCCGTCAGATCGTCGTCCCGGAGCGCCGGGCGGCGGTGGCGGAGATGAGCTGATCAGAACCTACAAAGGGTGGAAAGGGAATAACGTGAGCTTCTCTTTCTCTCTTATGATTTTGTTTTCTGGGTCAGATTTAAGGTCTTTTTGAGTAAGATCTGAACCAAAACCCTCAGATTTTGGTGGTATTATAAATTATTGTTGTTTCTCCAGAAGTTATGGCATAATCATTATCTTCTTTCTGTTTTAATTTTTTTTCTGGGTTGTTTCTTCAGAAGCTTAGAACTAATAAGTTGACTTCTATACCCTAATTTTGAGATGTATGATTTTAGGAAGATGTTTTTTTGGAGGGGTTTTGCTAATTCTCTTTCTTAATTTAGAATTTTGACTTTGAAAGCCCTCAAATCCTACTTGCCTCACCGTTAAAACTAGTTTCCATGTCGTTTTCATCCAATGATTCACCAAGATTTGTACTTTCTCTGAGAGAATTAGAAACGATGGATGCCCTAAGAAAACACTTACAAGAAACCATTTACTCAGTTCCTCATGTACTTGTCTAGAGGTTCTTAAATTATTTGGATAATATGTCTTATTAAGGTAATGAGAATTGGTCTACAAAATTTTGTGCTGTTAAAGATGCTGGTCTCTTACAAAGTCCAGTGACAAATTTGTCTCTTTTGGTTATGTATGATTACTTTACAAGATTTGTTAGTTTACATCTTTTGGCTATGTATGAACCTAACTTTCTAGATACTTTTTACTGATCTTCGATATGTTATCTTCTTTTTTCTCTCCAGGTGTTCTTCCTTGGAGGAAGGCTCGTGTTTGGACCCGATGCTCGATCTATTCTGATAACCCTCTTCTTGATTACAGCTCCTGTCATTGTTTTCTGTATTTTTGTTGGCAGAAAATTCATCGATGATTTTCCTCACCATAGAGGAGTATCAATATTAGCTGTTGCCGTTGCTCTGAATGTATTGGTGAGTTCCTTTTTTCTCATGATTGTTTGCTCCCCTGATTCTGCTTCTGCTTACACATGTCTTAGCTCTGCATCTTCTTACTCTTGGCACCTTGATGATAAATTTAATATCTTTGTGTCTCCACAGGATCTAATATTTCTTCTTCTAACCTCGGGGAGAGACCCAGGTATAATACCACGTAATCTATATCCTCCAGAACCAGAGGGTAATGAAGGCAGTGGAGAACCGCGTCTTGCTCATACTCCTCAGAGCCGGTTGCCTCGGACAAAGGAGATGATTGTGAATGGAATCACTGTAAAGATCAAATACTGTGACACGTGCATGCTTTACAGACCACCCCGTGCTTCTCATTGCTCGATCTGCAACAACTGCGTGGAGAAATTTGATCATCACTGTCCTTGGCTTGGTCAGTGCATTGGATTGGTAATGGATGTTCTTTTGCCTCAACAAAATCTTACCTTTTTCCCTCATTTGCCATCTCTCTGATTGAATCTTATGCACATTTGAGGCTCTGAAAACGCGTATTATCCATATCTGAGGTTCCTAAATTTAGAAATTTATAACTAGAACTATCTTTGCAGACAATAACCGGTCGGTTAAATGAGATATGTTTCTAAATAACTTAATGATCATTGATCAACCTGCTTAAGAGGATTATTGCTTATACCTGGAGGATTCAAGAGAAACTAATGGTAATTTGTGGTTTGTGAATGCAGAGAAACTACAGGTTCTACTTCATGTTTGTGTTGTGCTCGGCTCTTCTCTGCATTTACGTCCATGTGTTTTGCTGGATCTACGTCAAGCGCATCATGGATGGTGAAAAGATAAACATCTGGAAGTCTTTAGTTAAGACTCCTGCTTCCATCGCGTTAATACTCTACACTTTCATCTGCGTCTGGTTCGTTGGTGGGCTTACCGGTTTCCACTTGTACCTAATCAGTACCAATCAGGTAAAAAAAAAAAAACCATTACTCTCTTTAACGCTCTTGCTTCACCATCATTGCTGATTGTTAACATCGGTTCTCTGTTGTTTTGATATGTTGTGATATTGGCAGTCGACTTACGAAAACTTTAGGTATCGGTATGATAGACACGAGAACCCCTTCAACAAAGGGATCATAGGGAACTTCATGGAAGTATTCTGCACAAACGTTGCTATATCTCAGAACAGTTTCAGAGCAAAGGTATCAAAGGAGCCAGCGATCCCACCAAGGACAGTAAACGGAGGGATGTCAAGCCCGAGCTTACAGAAAGTTTCCCAGGACATAGAGATGGGGAGAAAACCGGTGTGGCACGAGACAGTAGAAGAAGAGCTCGGTGACATGGACAAGGACATGGAGACATCGGTCACATCACGGGAATTGAGCAGAATGCTTCCACCAGAAGAGTCTGAAGGACGCGGGATTATGCATTCGAGAGAGTCGAGCAGGGGAAGGAGAGGAGGGAGCTGGGAGTTTTCAAGCCGAGTTAACGAAGATTTAAGAAGCAGAGAGGATTCTTTGTCGAAAAGAGTCGGCGAGGATAGCTCAGAGTCTTCAGGCAATGATGCTTCCAGAGATTTACACATTGAGATATCTGATGCTGCAACATGTAGAAGCAGAACCGGAACTGGTATAGGACGGTTATAGTCACCGGTTTAAGCCAATTACATTATTATATTAAGAAAAGGAAGAAGAAAAACAAGATTGTGTGATTCATTCAGGTTTGTTTGTTTATTTTCCTCATTGTAACGAGTTTGTGTAAAGTAATATGTTTTATAATTTATATTGGATAAAAAGCTTTTCAATTACTGGTAAAGAAAACTACTTTTGAATAATTCATTTGTAGAACATAGTAAAAGAGTCATGAGGGGTTCCAAAACATGTAGAATATAAAAAATAGACGCCATATACGTTCACAGAGCAAAATACCAACATAGGAGCTTATTCGATATTGACGTACCTTAAATATACTCTAGAGAGAAAGCATCTGAGATGAGTTTCTCGTCTTGTTCATAGACCTGAAGGTTCTTGGACTTCATAAGAAACTCTAAAGCCTCTTCATCGAACTCCATCAAGTAAGCCATCTTCACGAGCTCAGATAACCGTCCGATGTGTTCTTCCCTCTCCCACAGCACTCCCTTGGCAATCACCTCACCGAAACACATGGCGTACTCCAAAACCTTTCTTTTCCCACACGCTTTCTCCATCTTCTCTGCGTAAACAACTCCTTTCTCTCTATCCCACCTCATCATCCTCTTAGCTTTTGCAATCCATCTCTCTCCCTTGGACGGCAGATTCAGAGTGTAATCCGTCGAGATCGTCTCCGGAGTTTCCACAACGTTTAGGCTAACAAGGCTATGTATGATTCTATAACGTTCTCTAGCTTCTATCTCGAGAGATGGATCAGAGAGGAACCCGAGAAAGAGCCTCACTAGACCCGGTCCGATCAAACTATTCTCTTGCTTCTTGATTTTGACTTCCTTTGTTAACTTAGCTTCTGCAATCTCCACGCATTTGGAGATCTCTTTGACGCCGATTCTCCTGTAAACCTCCATAAGCTTCGTTTGTGACAACGCAGGGATGCTTGGAGATGGGTACCAGACGAAAACAGGGGAATGGATGAAAAGATCTTTCAAGAGCAAGTCATCAGCTATGAACACGTCGCTTTTGCTAGACAACAAGATTCCTCCATTGTTGCTGCTGCTCTCTGGTGTTGCGTTTACGGGAAAACGCGTTATGGATTCAGAGAGTAACTTGTCGGCTTCAAATGAGCCACTGTGTCGCACAACGAAACTCCAGAAAGCACAACACTCTTCGTTTGACAGTCTGTCCTTTGTTCTCTCCCAGTCTTTCCACAAAGCACAGTAATCTTGAGTCGACGGTGAAGTTCTCACATCAAACGCAGACTTGAAGAAGCCAAGAAGATGACGATCCTCATGATCACTGTGGTAATGGTTTCCAAGAACGTTTAGCTTCGATCCAAAGAGTTTGCCTTCGTCAGAGAGCACGCAGCTAGAAACATCTGCCCATTTACCATCGCTCGGGATCCAGATTCGGCCTGGAGACGAGCCTTTCTCAGGTTTCCATGATTCAGCTTTACTGAGAAATCTATATATCCGGGAAATCGCATCAGAATCAGAATGAGTATAAACGTGGCTACCAAGCAACTCGCGAGCTTTGGCTGAATCGTGACCAACTCCAATCTTAATAAGCTCTTCCTTGAACGACTTAATCTCTGAGCCATAATACTCTTCGTCGATGAAAGGACCATCACGCGGCTCTAATTCCCAGCTTTCATCAAACAGGAGACACTCTTTGGGACTACGGTAACCAGCATGTGTCTTCAGCCATTTGACAGAAACCTTATCAAGAAACTCTTGAGGAAATCTATCCTCAAGCAAGAACGTGATGCACTTAAGAAGAGACAGCGCGGTCGAAGTAGTGATGCGAGATGGATCAGGAAGACTTAGGGAGCTAACCACATGGTTCATGCCTTGCCTCAGCTCAACTGTAACTCCCAAGCTCTTTAGCTCTTCCTTGTAACCGTGTATGCTTTTTGTGTACCAGTTTGAGCTGTCGTCGATAAAGGGGAGATTCGCTACGAGCCGGAGAGATTCCCATTCTTGATCAAAGAGAATGCAGTCCTTTGGTGCACGGAAATCACCGAGTTTTGTATGCAGCCATTGTAACTCTTTGAAGCTTCTCAGAAGATCTTCACGAAACTTGAGATTGCTTGCCATCAGTTTCCTGTAGCAAGACAGAAGAGACGAGGAGCTATATCGGGTTAGACCAGAGGAGGTAGCTTTGTACTTAAACGTTCGCAAAAACCTTTTCACAGCTTCTTCAAGTTGAACCACAACACCAATCTGCTTCAGCTCCTCTTTGTAGGAATAGATTCTGCTTCCATAGAAACCCTCGTCGATCAAAGGATAACAATCAAACACAGATAGAAGGAAACTCCACTCCTGATCAGCTATGAAACAATCTGTAGGTGTTTTGTATCCGCTTTTCGTCTTGAAGCATTGAGATTTCCTCAGTGCATCCATCAACTTTGGAGGACTACTAAGGTGACGAATGCAGTCAAGTACCAAGATCATTGCATTAGGTGTCAGATGAGTCAGATGAGCAGGATTTAAGTGAGAAACGATGAGGCTGTGATTATTAGGAAACTCAACTACAACGCCTAGCAACTCAAGCTCTTTCTTGAAGCCATTGATCTCAAATTCACCATAGACCTCTCTATCGATAAAGGGAATATCGCTGATCAGCGACGCAGCTTTCCAGTCTTGGCTGAACAGAACAGCTTCATCTGGAGATCTGTCACCACAAGTTGTCTTTAGCCAAGGGTGATGTTTCACGGCTGCGATGAAATCATCTGGTGGGAGGAGCTTATTCCTCAAGTGCCTGATGAATTTCAGAATCGAGAAAACATTCTCTGATGACAGTGACGAGGTCTTAGCTAAACCCATAAGGTGGTCGCCGACAAATGTACATGCTTGACTAAACTCAAAGATAACACCAGCAGATTTCAGCTCCTCTGTGTAGCTGTCGATCTTGTTCCCATAGAAGCTCCGATCAACAAGTGGAATATCAACAAGAATCGATCCGCTCTGAAGAACACTTCCCCATGATGAAGTATGGTAAAAAGACTGAGAAGGAGGCCGATAATCAGAGAAACCATTCATTGTTGTTCTCAGCCAGCTCCCTCCTTTAACAGAATCAATAAACTTTGAAGGAAGAGAACCTCTTTTACTCTTGATCCACTCCAAAAGAAGCAAAGCATTCTCTTTCTTAAGAGCCCCAGATAACGCAGGTATAGCTGCATTAGGAGGTTCTATCTCAGGTATACCTCCAGCCTTGGCATTAGTTTTCAAGAACCCGAGAAGCTCTCTCTTCTTAGACCGCACACCAGCGAACTTTCCGGGCGACAAATACTCTTCCCAAAGCTCAATATATCCGTTTTGTGTCCAAGGGCTCGACACGGTTAAGCTAATCCATTTACTTGCACTAGAAGGAACAAGAACACCAACCCTACTTGTGTTGACGCTCCCGTAGTTTTCCACAAGAGGCATGTCTCTGCAGCATTTCTCAGCCTCAACATCCGACAAAAGACCCTCGGAGATGGAGTGATGCAGGAAGTGTGCATACGCAACCACAAGCCTCTTGTCTCCATCAAGATTCTCCCGGAGACGTTTTGCATACTCGGAGACACTAAGCTCGAGGACAGAAACCTTCTCTTTGAGCCATTTACGTATTGTTTCCTTATCAGAGCACTCATTCAGCGCTGTCCTGGTTTCTTGTGGCAGGAAAACAAACTTGGACATGCATCGGAACTCATCGTTCCATTCAAGAAGCCATGAATGATTCTTCTCTGCGGCGAGGCATAATCTCCGAGGACTGAAATCTGCCAAGCTGCTAAGACAACTCGTTCCCTTCTGAACAAGGTATTTGATAAGCGGGACTTGAACCATGCGTGTGCTCTGAAATGTTGACTCCCAATTCCGAGCTATGAACAACAGTATCTCCACATAAGTATTCTCTGACACACTTGTCACGAGATCGCATCCCTGGATGCATTTTGCGTACCATTCGTTGCTGACTTGCTTCAAACCCAAGAATTCAAGAACGTTGTCGTTTTCTTTTCTGTCGAACGAGGAATCAAGAACGTAGATTCCGTGTGATGATATGTTCTGCAAACCCGCTCCTTCTCCCCTCGCTTTCTCCAAGATATCCCAGAAAGCAGGGATGAGACGACCAACCTCGCACGGCCTGTGGAAGAACTTCTGTCCCAAATGCGATACGCTCGGCACGATTTCCTCTGCCCTGATTCTTTCTCTGATGGAACTGCGAACAAAGTTCAGCTGCCAGTATATAGAAGTCTTTACAGGCAAGAACCTAAAAGCAGGAAGCAAGCTAGAGACCGGAGCATCGTTCTTCTTCACTAAGGTTGTGAATGCGTTAACAAAAGCCAGCGCGACACAGCTGAGAATCCCTTGGTTCCATATATCATCAAGTAGTATAGTTTCTCTCGACGATGCAAGAATGAAATCCGCTTGAATGATGAAAGGGAAGTTCGTTACCATCTCCGTGGGAAGAAAGGCATAGATACCAGGAGAGCTGTTTCCACGGCCAAGACGCTCTCCGTATGGAAACGCCAGAGTTATAACCCAGTCCTCGACCTCGCTTCTCCTTTCCACACGGTTCTCATGTTTCACAGGGAACTTTTGCCTCCACATGTAGTACACGCATTGCTTTTCTGAATCGGTCTCACTAGCAGAGAGATGGATTGTGTAAGACTCAGCGTCAATGCTCTTCCTCGTCATGTAATCCGTCTCGCTTACGATCCCGATAGAGTTCACTGTGCCGAGCTTTGGATCTTGGCAGTGTTCTCTGATAGAGAGGCGCTTGATCTTGGATAGAAACAAGAGAACTTCAGGATGAACATTAGAGAGCTGTTCTTTCACCGGCTTTACTTTGTCACTCTTTAAAGGCAAGATAATGGTTGTGGTCGGAAGATCAGAACCAGAACCGTAAATCCTTTGTATGTCGACAAGAGAAGGATGTTGCTCAACCCACTCGGGAACAATGTAGCCGAGGCTGCAGTGGCTGCAAGGTGCCTCATTGAATCGAATTTGGTAGCCATTGCTGAATATATAAGGCTGAGAAGTAATCAGAAACACACTCTTGAACCCGATTCCTGAAAAGATTGAAACAGAACACACACATGTAAGAACAAGGGTCTTTGAAAACTAGAGGTTTTGTCTTTAAGGCAAAAGACATACGTACCTTTCTCTCCGATGTAACCGCGTTTGCGATTGCCTTTCTTGGTGGACCTTCCAACACTGCAAATGGAGTCAATGTTCTTCTCAGAGAAACCTTTCTCATTGTTGAAGATAAGTAGAGTGGCCGGAGCTCCTGTGGCTGTGATGTCTTCTGATGTGATGACAAATTCAAGAGATGGATCCACACCTTCCGTGTATTCGTTGTCCTCAGCGTTCTGCAAACCAAAAGAAAATTCAATACCTAAAATTAGCAAAAAAAAATCATTTTCTTTGTCAGAAAAAGGTCTTCTCTTCTCGCTAATGTTGATCTCTGTAATTCAATATAGCATACGTATATTATGCTTATTGAAAACCAAGGAAACATGTTTTCTGTATCCAGCAGAATATATATACATCGATCTGAGAAAAAAAAAAAAAAAAAAAAAAAAATTTCTGGTACTTCAAATGTCACTTAAAACTCAGTTGCATTTTGATATGAACACTTCAAAACCATTCCTGTTAATGCGTTACTGTGTAAAGAGCAAACATGATTCTGACTTTATACAAGAAAATTAGGCCACATCATACGGAATCATGAATACGCTTCAATACAGTAAACAAAGCTGAGTGAGAAACGGTTTAGGATCCAACATTTTTCCAGAAACAAGACAGAATCAGTTTAAAACAGAGAAATTAGTGCATTAGAGAGAGAGAGAGAGAGAGAGAGAGAGAGAGAGAGAGAGAGAGAGAGAGAGAGTAAACTAACTTGGATAAGCTCCATGAGGAAGTGAACATCTTTAGTGTAGAGCTCAGCTGAGAGATTCTTCACGGCCTGATGAAGATCCTCCGTCAACGGATTCCCAGTCCCGCCAATTGAAAACTTAGTCCTCCGAATCCGATCAATGTGTTGCTTTGCCGATTTCGCCATTTTTTCTTTTCCTGGTTTGGTTTCTCTCTGAATGTGGAGAAGAACATATATAGAGAGTCAGGATTTTAAAAATTTAAGGAGTTGAAGTAAACCAAGATGTGATTCTTGTACGAGTAAAAAAACCAAAAAGAGTAACCTTTCTTGGGAATTAAGGTACAACAAATGTTAACTCGATACTAACCTTTCTTTTTCGATTTTGGGAAGTGCAAGATTGTTGAGAACTTTGACCATCCTTTACTTCATCGTCGTCTTCCATCTCAAGATCCACCACGATTTTCTCTTTCGCCTTCTCTTCGTTTTCTTTCAATGATTTTCTAATCGAATCTCGAACCTCTGAAGAAACCTCCTTGCACGCAGTTCTACTTTGATTCATTCCAGCCAAATGATGTTTCATTCTGTTGATTCCAACGTACTGCTTACCACAAAAATCACAAGCTGTAACTTTTTTCCCTCTGGAATCAACAGTCTCGCTAACATATCGCCACGTCAAATCTTGTTTCTGATTACGACGAATGGAGGAGCCTTGCGAGGATCCTTCTTGTTTTATATTACTTGCATTTGGTGAAAATGCTTCTTTTCGATCCATTGATGAGTAAACTACAAAAGAAAAAAGGTATTGCACAATTAAAAATGTATATACAAATACGCTTTCTTGTTAAGATGACGACTAGTGGTAAATATTGCCTAAGATGAGCATAACTCGATCGAGTTCTCTTTTGGATAAATGATTAGGCCAAACAAAACAAAACAAAACAAAATCTCAAGAACAAACACACGAAAACAAGAGAGTACTGAGAGTGAATTTTCAAATCGACAAAAGATAAGAAGCATATTAATTGAAGGTGAAGGGGATTGAATGCAATGTGATAACAACCTATGGCATCATCATCGATCACAAGATAAATTTAGTGAAATAGAAGAACAAAACTTGACTCTGCCTTGAAACGTGAGTTCAGAATCCGAATCTAACGGCTTCAGGGGAGAGATTGTATTACCTGAAACCTTGACTCTGCTTTGACTTTTTTGACTTTGCGAGTCGTCGAACCCGACAGTTGCAGAGACTCTCGTAGAAACTAAAGTGAAAAAATTCAGTAACCCTAAATCATTTTCAAAGTAAGGAAATAATGACACAATTATAAAAAAAATA
The DNA here is from genome assembly GCA_020283515.1 of Alliaria petiolata. Lineage (NCBI taxonomy): Eukaryota > Viridiplantae > Streptophyta > Magnoliopsida > Brassicales > Brassicaceae > Alliaria > Alliaria petiolata. The sequence goes on along the minus strand of JAHZTW010000002.1, from coordinate 116,143,816 downwards.
TTTAAAAAATCGGAGAAAATTATCATGGCAGCAGATTCGGATATCAGATCTCATACCATATTGTTTCTTTTTTATATCATTTTCATACTCGTTTGAATAAAATATACGATCCTGAATAAGTAATTATTTTAAATGGGTACAAGAATGAGACGGAAAATTCGGGACGAGTAAGGAAAGGACGTGAAACCAGTTCCGAAATTTTAAAAATGAGAAATAATGACATAATTAAAAAAAATATTAAAAAAATCAGAGAAAAATATTGTGGTAGCCGGATAATTCGGGTATCCGATCTCATACCATATTCACTTCTATCCTATATTCTTTCCATACTCGTTTGAATAAAATATACGATCCTGAATGAGTAATTATTTTAAATGGGTATAAGAATGAGACGGAAAATTGGGTAAGAAAAGGACGTGAAACCAGTGTTGAAATTTTCAAAATGAGAAATAATGACACAATTTAAAAAATATTTTAAAAATCGTAGAAAATTATCGTGGCAGCCGGATAATTCGGGTATCCGATCTCATACCATATCTGTTCATTTTTTATACCCTTTCCATACTCGTTTGGATAAAATATATGATCTTGAATGAGTAATTATTTTAAATGGGTTCAAAAATGAGACGGAAAATTCGGGACTGATAAGAAAAAGACGTGAAACCAGTTCCGAAATTTTCAAAATGAGAAATAATGACACAATTAAAAAAATATTTAAAAAATCGGAAAAAATTATCGTGGCAGCCAGATAATTCGAGTATCCAATCTCATACCATATCCGATATTTTTTTATACCCTTTCCATTTTTGTTTTAATAAAATATACGATCCTGAATGAGTAATTATTTTAAATAAATACAAAAATGAGACGAAAAATTCTGGACGAATAAGAAAAGGACGTGAAATCAGTCCTGGAATTTTCAGTTTTTATTTATGAAAGATTCAAAACAATTCTCTTTAATTGTCAGACAATAGAACTTGTATCTATAATAATTGAAATACTTGAACATCTAGACCAAATATTTTTTTTGAAATAATTAAACTATTTTCTTACGAATATAGTATTTATCGGACAGTATAACTGAATTATTGAATAGTCCGACTCGGAAGGTCCAAAAATCATTATTAAAAAAATAAAATAGCGTAAAAACGAAATTAAGAAAAGAAAAAAAAACGAAAGCGAAGAGAAGAAGATGGTTTTATGATCCGAATCCTTTGTTTTTTTTTTACGACGCAAGGGAAGAGGTTGAATTCAAATCTTTCTCTCTTGTCTCTTCTCTCTCTCCCGTGAGAAAGGGTGCAGATTTTTCCAGATCTCATCATTGAATTTTATTCCGAATCTGTACACAACAAGCTCGAACCGAGAGAGAGAGGGGCGAGCAAAATCGTTGGGAGGAAAGAGACGACGACGCGGAGGAGCTGAAACAATGATTACGATCCCTTACCTTACCGCTGTATCCACCTACTTCAGCTACGGCTTGCTCTTCGCCTTTGGCCAGCTTCGCGATTACTCCCGCCGAATCTTCGATTGGTGGAGCACCAACAATCTCCAGGTTTTTCTCCATTTTCCTCTTCCTGTTTTTTATCCCCTAACATTTTTATTTGCGTTTCCCCTCCTGATTTTCACTATTCCGTATAGGGTTACGCTCCGATCTGCTTGGCCCATGAGGATTTCTACATCAGGCGATTGTATCATCGGATTCAGGTACTTCTCAATTCCTTGTTTGATTGTTGAATCTCGGCATTGGTGGCTGGAGATGAGAGGTGAACTCTTGAAAGCCGAAAGAATTAGAAATGGTTATGGAGTTTTTTTAAAGGGTTTTGTGTTCCACAGGTTTTGGTGCTTGATTCCTAATATTTCTTCTTTCATATGTGTGAAGGATTGTTTTGGACGTCCCATATCAAGTGCACCTGATGCTTGGGTTGATGTGGTCGAGAGGTACTCTAATGACAACAACAAGACGCTCAAGTGAGTCCATCTTCCTGTGCTTTTCTATTGAATTAGTTTATAGCTTCTATTGTTACATTGTGAGAACATGATACCGCAATGTAAAGGTTGAAATTTTTTGCGGTTGAAAACCCACTTATCACCTATGCGAAGGGTGTCAAAGAATAAAACTTTGGTTGCAACTCCGTGCAGGCGAACCACAAAGAGCACAAGGTGCCTTAATTTGGGGTCTTACAATTATCTTGGATTCGGTTCTTTTGATGAATACTGCACGCCTCGCGTTATTGAGTCCTTGAAGAAGTTTTCAGCAAGTACATGCAGCTCTCGCGTTGATGCAGGTACAATATTGTCTTTGCGCATTAGGTCTCGAACAATCTCTTCTCTTTGTTGCCTGACATCCTGTTCTTTCTGCCTTCAGGAACCACATCTGTGCATGCAGAACTTGAGGAATGTGTTGCTAAATATGTGGGAAAACCTGCTGCTATTGTCACTGGCATGGGCTTCGCTACAAACTCGGCTATCATTCCTGTCTTGATTGGAAAGGTATGTATGCTACACCTTGTGATGAACGCTTATGTTACTACCAAAAAACCTATGTTTCAGTAGCCTCTTTGCTGCCTTATATACAGGGAGGGTTGATAATAAGTGATTCTTTGAACCATACTTCAATTGTCAATGGTGCTCGGGGTTCAGGAGCCACTATCCGCGTTTTCCAACACAACAGTAAGCAAGTTCTATGCTTCACTTTCCAGATTTTTATCCAATCAACTGGTTGACCCACCTTTGTGCTCTCTTGTTGATTGCTTCTCAGCACCTGCTCATTTGGAAAGAGTATTGAAAGAACAGATCGCTGAGGGACAACCAAGGACACACAGACCGTGGAAGAAAATTATTGTTGTTGTTGAAGGTATTTACAGCATGGAAGGGGAAATTTGTCAACTGCCCGAGATTGTCTCAATATGTAAGAAGTATAAGGTGAGGTAACATGGTAAACTATCTTTAATGTTCAACATTGATGAGAGATTAAGGAACTCTTTGCAACACCAAAATTTTCTAGGCTAATTTGGCTGTCTGATGTGTAACCTAACTTCTATTACTTATTGTATATCAATGTTTCAGGCTTATGTTTACTTGGATGAAGCTCACAGCATTGGAGCCATTGGAAAAACAGGCAGGGGCGTTTGCGAACTTCTCGGAGTTGACACAGCTGATGTGGACATAATGATGGGAACTTTCACGAAATCTTTCGGATCTTGTGGTGGCTACATTGCCGGATCCAAGGTTAGCAATTATATTCTTTTACTGCTGATCTTTTTTGTTTGTACATTTACAGTAAGGCTCCAATCCTACAGAACAGACCACGTGATTGTTTAGGCAAGTAGTGCACTTCATCTCAAAACCAACCAAAGGCTTATAGCATCTTGTGTTTTCAATTTCTGTAGGATCTCATCCAATATTTGAAGTACCATTGCCCGGCTCACCTTTACGCAACATCGATATCAACTCCTTCCGCGCAACAAATCATATCGGCCATAAAAGTTATCCTTGGAGAGGACGGTTCAAACAGAGGTATCTCTATAGTTTCTTTTGCTCTTTGAGCTTCATAATCTCAAGTCATATAGTCTCAAAGATTCTTCTGAAAAAACCTGGGCAGGTGCACAAAAGTTAGCAAAAATAAGGGAGAACAGCAACTTCTTCAGGGCTGAGTTGCAGAAGATGGGATTTGAGGTTCTTGGAGACAATGATTCCCCAGTCATGCCGATAATGCTTTACAATCCAGCAAAAATCCCAGCCTTCTCAAGGGAATGCTTGCGAGAAAACGTAAGTCTCTCTTATGCTTTTTCCAATATCTCATTTTGCTTCCGACACAAGATAGAGATTCACCTCTATATGTTCAATGGACATTCGAAAACTGTGAACAGGTGGCAGTTGTGGTTGTCGGTTTCCCAGCTACACCTCTATTGCTAGCCAGAGCTCGTATTTGCATATCTGCATCTCACTCAAGAGAAGATCTTGTTAAAGCCTTACAGGTAAAAAAAAATCGTGCATTGAGTTCACTTACAATGAAGAGCGCTAATTAGTAATTAGTAGTAGTATAAATGATTTGTTACCCACAAGTAGATTTGTACGTTAATCCTCTCGGTGTTATGACAGGTTATAAGCAAAGCAGGTGACCTTACTGGAATAAAGTATTTTCCGGCAGCTCCAAAGAAGCAAGAAGAAGAGAGAGATACCATCAAATTGGATTAAAGCCGCAATGCATTCAGTTTCTTACCAAAAGAGGTTTTGATTAGTACTAATTAGCATTAGTTTACTATTTCCTTGCGGTTGGTCTTTGTTGTATTCCCCTCTACTGTGTCGTGAAACTTGTGATCGTTTTGTCTTCTTTCATTTTGTTTCTTTGGTTTTTGTCAGAGTTAATTGTATAGTTTCCCTCGTTAAAATTGTTTCTCCAAATACTACAGATTGACATTTGTGCTTCTGCTTTGCTCCACGAAACTAGATTGTCCAAACTAGAATAGTGTTCCAGGTTGTAGGGTTGAAATGAAAATTAGTGTTAATTATTTTTTGGTCGAAGTAAGGAAAAGTTAATTCACTTGAAGCCATGACGGATCCAACGGCAGGAAAAGTTAATTCACTTGAAGCCATGACGGATCCAACGGCTGCGAGGACGAAGAAGAAGGTGGAGATAAACTCCGGAACATAACATCTAAACGCATTCATATTCACTACTCCTTGTAACTTTGCTTGCGAACTTCTCGGAGTTGACACAGCCGATGTGGACATAATGATGGGAACTTTGACTAAATCTTTCGGATCCTGTGGTGGCTATGAAATCCTTCATTTACTGATCTTTTTTCCTTTGCACATTTCCATGGTTTATATTGTTTTGGTAAATCAAACTTTGGACCTCTCAGGGGAATTTAGAAATATAAAAAAAGAATAGTAAGTAACTTTCTCATGCAATTATTAAAGATCTCTTATAATGAAGCAAATGAACCTTGTCAAAGTTGAGTAAAGAGATGATACACTAAGGCCCTAATACAGACCACGTGATTGTTTAGGCAAGTAGTGCACTTCATCTCAAAACCAACCAAAGGCTTTATAGCATATTGTGTTTTCAATTTCTGTAGGACCTCATCCCATATTTGAAGTACCATTGCCCGGCTCACCTCTACGCAACATCCATATCATCTCCTTCCGCGCAACAAATCATATCTGCCATAAAATGTTATCCTTGGAGAGGACGGTTCAAACAGAGGTATCTCTCTATAGTTTCTTTAAGCTCTTGTCATTTTAAAGCTTGTAATTATAGTCTAAAAAAAACTTGGTAAGGGGCACAAAAGTTAGCAACAATAAGAGAGAACAGCATTTTTTTTTCCGGGCTGAACTGAAGAAGATAGGGTTTGAGGTTCTTGGAGACAATGAAAACGTAAGTTTCTCTTTATGTTTTTTTTCTTCCACGCAAGAGAGAAGCTACACACTTGAAACCATGATGAACAGGTTGCAATCGCGGCTCGTTGGTTTCCCAGCTACACCTCTAATAATGCTAGGAAGGGCACGTATTTGCATATCCGCATCTCATTCTAGAGAAGATCTGACTAAAGCCTTACAGGTAAAATCTTGCATTGAATTTTACCATGAAGTCCATATTAGTAGATGTAGTAGGATAGATTCTAAACCGGATTTGAGCATACAACCAACACTAGTAACAGTTCCTCCACAAATGGACAATTAGCTCAAACGTTATGGATAATCTTTGTATAATGACAGGTCGTAAGCAAAGTAGGTGACCTTACCGGAATCGAATATTTTCCAGCAGCGCCAAAGAAGCAAGAAGAAGAGAAAGGTGGTGGCATCAAATCGAATTAGGACCTTAATGCATAATTTGTTGCTGTGTGTAATATTCATGCACAGAGAACCGATCTGGTTCGACCTGATTTCGTTTGGTTAGCAATTAGTATTGGTTTTTTCACGGTTTGTCCTTTTGACCTGATGGTAAGTACTAAGTACAAGTCATGAATTCTATTATTGTCGTCTTCTCTCTCTCATTTTCTTCTTTTTCGCTTTGGTAAGGGTTAATTGTATAATTTCCTTTTTACTCTTGGCTGCCCCCAAAAAAATCTTGGTTGCTACATTCACTAAACCGAAATACACCAACTATTCAAACCCAAAAACCGGATCAGGCCCCTCAAACAAAGAAAGTACTAAAAAAGTCATCCCAAAGAGAGAAAGCACGAGGAATCTTCTGTTGCACCTTAAATCTCTTCTTCTGAAACAAATCGGAATCTAAAGACTAAAGGAATCAATGGTACATACATTCCTTTACCTACTTGCTCCTGCTTCTACATATTGGCATAGCTCAACACTTGACAATGTTCAAATGCTAGACTAAATGCATTCATTTTCTTCTCTTTCGAACTTCTATTGCAAATTGGTTTTATACTTTCTAGCCTATAGACCTATTTGATAGCGAGTTCCTCATCATAAAAACAAAAAAAACATTCATAGAGAGATCTCAAGTGAGGAGAAGATAGATAGCAAAGAGCTAAAAAACCTTTTCTTTCTTCTTCCTCTTCTCCATCATCCTCTTCTTTTCCAACTTCTACTTCTACTAATACTACTGTAGCTTAATGCTACATCAAACAAGAAACAGCAAAGATAAGAAACGAAAGACGAATGAAATATATCAATAATGAAGAAAAGGCTTTCATGGTTTCAGACCTCGCAAGCTTACATTGCCATGGCTGACTATCTCACCAACAAAAAACAACAACAAAAAATCCATGTTCTTTTTCTTCTTAACCGATCAAAATTCTCCACTCTCTCTCTCTTTCTCTCTCTATCATGAGAACTCCCTACCAAGCTTCTGGATTGCACAGAACATCTTCCTTCTCGAACCTACAGCATTAATCCCCATATCTTTCAAATCTTCCAATGTCAACAATGGCAAAACCTCTTCATCAACCTCATGTATCTCAAACATAGGCCAATATCTCCCTAACCCCAACTCTTGTAACCATATCTTCACCCCTTCTCTTCCTCCTCCAACTCCGTCCATATTCGACGGCTCCGATAACTCGAACTCTCTGTTCCCACTGCTATTGTTGCTTTCGTATATTCTTCTACCGTAAAACCCACCGTCTCTCACCAAAGACTCGTCTTTTATCGGACTCTCTGAATCTTCTCTGCTGAAATCCCTAAACCCACCTTCCAATTCTTCCCCTCCGCTGATTTTATCATCGCCGTGGTCGGTGTCCCCAGCTTTCGACACCCAATTGGATCGGACTCGCTTCGCTGCTGTCGCTGTTGTTGCTGTAATCGCACCAGTAGATGACCCGACCCGTTTCTTGACCCGCCAACTCCCAACACCTAAAGAATCCACATTACCTTCTCTTTCATCATCTAGGGTTCCGCTATTCTCGTACCCAGAACCCAAATTCGTCAGGGCTCGAGTCCTCGACGACGACTTGCTCGCCTCTTTCCTGTTACCCGTCGCCGTCGATGTCCATTTCGGTTTCCGCCCCTGCGAATCGTACGCCGCGTGTTGATGGTGGTACTGGTCGCCGCCGATTTCGCCTAATCGAACGCTTGGTCTCCTCACTCGTTTCGAACCGGCGGCGGTGATCGCCAGCGCTTCGGCTGAGGTTGACGGCAGCGGAGGAGGAACGCCGCCGTTCGGCTGCTGATTATTACTACCTGGCTGCAATAATTCCGCCATTTCTAGAAAGATTGAGAAATATCTTCAAAGGCAATAGTTTCTTGTTTCAGTTTATCAGGCATACATGCGATTACGCGAGAGTGGAGCTAGTGGAGAAAATGAAGGGCAAGACTTTGCTTAGCTATTTAGGTTTTAACTGGAGAAAAGTCAGAAGTGGATGTGAGAGAGAGAATCGTCATCAGGAGAGAGGAGAGAGGAGAGAGGAGAGAGAGGGAAGAAAAGAAATGTTCACTTCTAGACACGTGTACGCTCGTGCACAAACTAACAGTTCTTTAATAACAAAAAAGTCCTTTAACTTCCGCCAGTTCCATGTTTAGCCCCTTAAAAATATTTTTAAGATTCTGAAAACATTTCAATACTTCTCTATGCTAAAACGACAAAATCCTAGCAAGTAGTATTAACAGTCTCCTTTCGAATACCTCAATTTACGGATCAATTTTGAGTGTTTTAAAAATATAAAATATTCTTGAGGGTTATAAAATGATACTAGTGGAAGTTGAGGGGTGATTATTCATCAATACCCATAATTTTCTCAGTAGCTATCGAATTCCAATTTTTTTTTGTATGAAAACAAAAATCTGAGCAGAAACGGACAAAACTGAAAAAGAAATGGGAAAATACTGAGCAAAACCCTCAAACACAACACCGCCGTTTGAATCGCCCCGGCCAATCTAACCATCGTCGCTAGCTGCTCAATCTATCGTCTCCTTTATCCAATTGTGTACTTCGTCACTGGATAAAAGGAGACTCTTTTTTTATCGGCGATGTAAAGGGACACTTGCAAAAAGCTCTCACCTTTTGATTTTCGATTTGGTTGCGATGTACCTGAAAGAAGGGTGTTCGTTGCTGTTGAAAGTTCAGAAACCCATGATTCCATTTGTCCTCAACACAAATCTCAGTGGGAAATTTCTCCCGGAATCTCCAAACCCTGCCACGGAGATCAAAGAATTCGATGTGGTAAAGAGGCTGAGACAAGAGTCATGTGTCCCTCTAGCTTTGCATTTCTTCAAATCCATCGCCAATTCAAATCTCTTCAAGCACACGCCTTTGACATTCGAGGTGATGATCAGAAAGCTTGCGATGGATGGTCAGATCGATAGAGTTCAGTACCTTTTGCAGCAGATGAAGCTCCAAGGCTTTCAGTGTTCTGAAGATTTGTTTGTCAATGTTATTAGTGTATACCGGCAAGTTGGTTTGGCTGAACGAGCCGTGGAGATGTTTTATAGGATTAAGGAATTCGGGTGTGATCCTTCGGTTAAGATATATAACCATGTTTTGGATATTTTACTCGGTGAGAATAGGATTCAGATGATTTATACGGTTTATAGAGGCATGAAGAGAGATGGGTTTGAGCCCAATGTGTTTACGTATAATGTCCTTCTTAAGGCGTTGTGTAAGAACAACAAGGTAGATGGCGCTCAGAAGTTGCTGGTGGAGATGTCGAATAAAGGCTGTTCTCCTGATGCTGTGAGCTACACCACAGTGATCTCGTCTATGTGTGAGCTCGGTATGGTGAAGGAAGGTAGGGAACTCGCAGCAAAGTTTGAACCTGTTGTGAGCGTCTATAACGCTTTGATTAATGGGTTGTGCAAAGACCATGATTACAAAGGGGCATTTGACCTGATGAGAGAAATGGTGGAGAAGGGGGTATCTCCTAACGTTATCTCTTACTCAACACTTATCAATGCGCTTTGTAATTCTGGAGAAACCGAGCTCTCTTTCTCGCTTCTGGCGCAGATGTTGAAACGAGGGTGTCATCCAAAAATCCATACATTGAGTTCTCTGGTGAAGGGTTGTTTTGTAAGAGGTACAACAGTCGATGTTCTAGACTTGTGGAACCGGATGATCACAGGATTTGAGTTACAACCGAACGTTGTAGCGTTTAAAACTTTGGTACAAGGATTTTGTTCCCATGGGAATATAGAAAAGGCTCTGTCTGTCTTTTCACACATGGAAGAAAACGGATGTTCTCCAAACATCAGAACCTATGGCTCTCTTATCAACGGCTTTGCAAAAAGAGGTAGCCTCGAAGGCGCGGTTGATACATGGAATAAGATGCTAACGGATGGATGCTACCCAAATGTTGTGGTGTATACAAGCATGGTGCAAGCTCTATGTAGGCACTCCAAGTTCAAAGAAGCTGAATCTCTTATAGAGACTATGTACAAAGAAAACTGTGCTCCTTCTGTGCCAACGTTTAACGCATTTATCAAAGGTTTATGCGATGCAGGGAGGCTTGACTGGGCAGAGAAAGTGTTCAGACAAATGGAGCATCAATACAAGTGTCCTCCAAACATTGTAACATACAACGAGCTACTAGATGGGCTCTCAAAGACAAACCGAATAGAAGAAGCTTATGGTCTCACCCGAGAGATCTCCACGAGAGGTGTGGAGTGGAGCTCAACGACTTACAACACACTTTTACATGGATCATGCAATGCAGGTCTCCCTGGGATAGCTCTGCAGCTAGCGGGGAAAATGGTGGTCGAAGGTAAATCTCCGAATGAGATAACGAGGAATATGATAGTATTAGCGTATTGCAAACAAGGGAAATCTGAGAGGGCAGTCCAGATGTTGGATCATGTTTCATGTGGAGGAAGCAAGTGGCGGCCTGATGTAATCTCATACACAAACGTGATATGGGGTCTATGCAACTCTGATCGTAGGGAGGATGCGGTGATTCTTCTTGAGAGGATGATAAGTGAAGGGATTGTTCCAAGTATTGCTACATGGAATGTATTGGTTCGTTGTTTTATTCTCGATGACAATTTGATCTCATGATCAGTTTTACCATATGCAAAGTCAAACTCGTTCAGTTTGATGGGAAGCCATTTGCTTCTGTATGACTAGAAGCATCAACTCTGGTGAATATATGGGAAATCTTGTGATCATATTGAAACTTGGCTTGTTGGTTTTAACTGGACCCTTCAAGACTCGAAGAAAACGCTTCAATCCTTGCAAGAAAATCCAGACGACTGGTTTTTGTATGTGACAAGTACATTGCTGAGAGATTGCTAAGCGAAACAGATGCGCTCTGGCCATGCTTCTGTTGTAGTATGATTAATTTGGTGAGCATTCATTTAACTCTAAAAATATATTTTTGGTTGATTAAAGTTATGCCCTTCTTTGATCCCAACATTCTCATGGTGATAGACTAGACTCTTTTGAATCTTTTCTATAAGAATCTGTAATTGTGTATTGATGTGTGATTGCAACTTTTGTTTCAGTATGAAGATCCAGTCCGTCAAGAAGCTGCTTGAAAGACTGATTGCTAAAGAGGAGCTCGAGAAGAAAGTTTTGGATTCTCTGGCCAAGGTTTGAGGTTATAGTCGTTTGTGTATGATAGATAGTTCACTGATGAATTGAACTATACGTTCGATGAAATTTAGAGTTCACAGGTTTAGGTGGAGGTTTACTTGAGATTTTAATTTTGCACTCAGTAGCCTTTTTTTACCAAGAGCGAATTGCAGACTGTAAAAGCGTTATCACTCATATTTTAATCTAATGTATTGCCTTGAGAGCAAGGATTACTCGAATTCTTACAGTACTTTGATTATTTTATTTTGATGCTATCATAGTTTCAGATTTTTGTTTTCAAATTAACACAAAAATCGAATCCAATAAAGCACTTGATATATATAAAAAATTATTATTTTAATCTGATTTCGCACCTAGTTAAAAAGTAAGACAAGGATTAAATGCAAAGTAAACAAAGAACATTAATCATTTGCTTATGTACGAAAATTAGACATCAAACAAGCAATAAGAATCAGTCCTCTATGACGGAACTGGATAACATTTACCTATACCTCTGGTGAAGAAAATTTCGGAAAACAGGAATACAAAAGAATCAATCCTAATCTCAAAAGATTACGCAGAAAACTGTCACCTCAATGATCTTGAACTCCCTACAATGGCGCTATAGCAGAGGATGGACTTGCTTTTGAATCTATTGTTGTCCATTGAACCTGTTTTGTGCTTTAGTGTACGGGGAAAAATCGATTTCTATATAAGCAGTTTCTTTACTCAGCTGGTGTAATGCAAAGCTGACTATGTCCTGGACTGTGCTCCAACGGGTACATGGTCGTGCTTCTCACAAATTTTTGATGGTCAGTCACAGGTTTTCTGAGGTGTGAGACCATCGGACGCTTGTTTTTGCTTCTCTTCTTTACTATCGAGCATGAAGCTAATGGGTCTGCAGATCCTGCTCCAACTCTCCTGCACGTTGAATGTGTTTTTTTTTTAAGATATGATAAGCTTTTGAGGCCGATTATGTGCGCAAAAGAAAGAGATGAAACTGATTACCTTAAGAGCTTCTCTGCTGCAATTCTTGCGGATCTAATTGTATTGCGGCTTGGCACCCATTTCACGACTCGGTTTGGATCAGCTCTCATGGGAGAGTGTATTTTAATGAGCTAACAAAAAGAAGAGAAACAAGTCAAAAGCAAAAAGCTTGAAGGGGTCTCTGAATCTATAACAGGCCAATGCAAATCTAATAAACGAATCAAGTGATCATTGCCGTCTGCCACAAGATGAAATGTAACAACTTGTATTGGATAACTGGAAAATGAAGAAAAACGAGAAACCAGAGACTTACACCCAAGCATTCCATCATCTGGTAGTAAGCTCTACCATGCAAAGGAGTATGTCCTTGTCGGGATTCTGAAAAATATCTCGTCCTAAAAGAATATCACATGAGATTACAGTCAAAAATATAGATGGTATATAGAAACACAGGTAAACAAAAACATGATTAATAAATAGACAGCTAAACAAAACAAAAAAAAGGCCAGATTTTATACCACTCTTTATAACCTGGGTCTACAGTGAAACCATACATATCCACTGAATCACACGTCGAGAGAGCAAATTCAAGAGCCTTGAGCCCAGTTCCTTTGGCAGCCGAGCCAAATGAAGCACCAAGCATTAAGTAGACAGGATTTTGTATTGGGACTTCCTGCAGAGAACGAAAAATCCTCAAACAAGTTTCGAAGACCAGAAGCAGATTACAGATATTCAAAACCAAAAGAACTAAGAGACAAATAAGTGCAATGTACAAACCCGAATCATCTTGTTCATAATATCATGAATTGTTGTTTTTATTAGCAGGACCTCTTGCTTTTTTTCTGCATAATTTCAAAGGATCAGAGAGAGAGTAAAGTATCAATCTGCAAGCAGAAAAACTGCGACACAAACAAATGAATAGAAATAGAGAAACAATGGCGATAACCATGAAAGAGTAAAAAAACAAGAAAACAGTTAATACAGTACCATCCAACTCCACGACTTTGTCAAGGGCTTTTGCTGACCCTCGATTAAGAAGACGGAATGTACTTTTCTCTCCCACATATTCCTTGTAGTTCTGCAATAATATATTCCCAAAATAAAGAAGAATGGAGATAAGTGAGAGAACAGAGGGAGCAAAAGAATTGGAAGTTAGATACAGGAGCTCATCATTAACCTGAATTGGAGCACCATTTTCTCTAATAACCACATCGTAAGTATCTATCTCTTTTCCGAACTTTGTTTTTAAGAGATCACCAGAGTTACCAATAACAGCACATCGCTCATACTGCCGGGGAAAATATGGTGGTGTTTCAGGAAGCACCAATGAAAGCTTCTCGATGCATAACGATTTATTCTGGCAACGATTACTGCACCAGAGTGCGAGTTTCCATTAAGGCCAAGAAAAGAAGAAGACAGCACAATATTTTACAATACGTTTACAAACTACTTGATATATTGTGACTGAGACCCATCAATTTTTAGCAAGTTTTGAGCTGTTGTCTATGAAACCGGATGATAGTATTATTAACCAATTATCATGCACTTCATCTCTCAATAATGTCAGTCAATACTTACAGTTGTATTCCTTTATTGATTCTGCGCCATGCATAATCTTCCCATCCGTTTGGTAAGGCATCAATGTATTCCTTGGTGAGTATTGTAGAGCTATTCCTGACCTGGCCAACCAACTCGCCAATTAACACATCACTGTATTTATATGAACTTAAAGTTAACACAGACTTTAAGAAATGCAACACCCACTTGTTCCCATGTAGCTACTGCTTCGCACAGGTTAAACTCATATGACAGTCCTTCAAGCTCTCCAGACTTGGGATCTTTCTGTTGTTGCACACAATCCAAGACATAAACACAAGGTAGAACACAAATATTTAATATACCATTTTGCTAGACACTACGATAAAGGTTACGACAAGCTTAACTCTGCCAATGAATAAAGTCAGGTAATCAGACTGAGATCAATAAATTAGTCAGAAAAGAGCATTTACCCATTTGGGCACAGTATCCTTGGTGAAGTTTATAGAGACTTGGCAGTAATCTCTACCAGTAGCAGCTTGTAGTCCCAAGCCATTTGCTCTCTGCATCATTACCATAGTATACACCAAATAAACTCTTTTAGTTATACGTTCTGAAGAAACCATATACACCAAATAAACTCTTTTGGTTATATGTTCTGAAGAAACCATAGAGTTTGCATCACAGAATAAACATGTAAATACGAACAAGCAACACAGCAACTCATAAATTTAATTGAAGATGAAAATTCAACCCAGGACCTACATTTGCATCATTGGCCTAAGTCTCAACCTAAGCAACAGGCCGTCTAAGCGTCTATAGAGTCCAACCACGTATCAGGTGTTGTGAGACTCTTACTCCATGAATATGTCTCATTTTGACTTAGTTACTGGTTGAATTGGTTCCAGCCATTTCAGTCATGGTGCAATAAATTTGGATCAGTTCTAATCAACTAATCTCGAGATTCGGAAGTAAGATTTAACTCGAAACGGACCAAGAAAGTAATTCCTAAGTGACTGATGCTCAATGAAAACAATCGCAAATGGAGCAAAACAAGATAATGAAGCTAACATAGATCTCTAAATCGGATTTACTTACTACGCACTTCTGGAATCCGCTTTGCAGGGACTGCAACGCCTCTAAATCTTCATTGCTAAGCCGATTTGATTCGTCTAAACCCACGGAATCATCTTCTTTATCATTAATCATCGCCATACTTCAGATAATCCCAAATACACACTATAAGCATCTACACTGGGGAAAACGAAGGAGCGTACTTACAGAGATTTGAGACGCCGATAATGTAGATGAGAACAGCAGAGATTCCAGTAGTTAAAGCTAATAGGAATATCAGTTGCAAGAGCTTCATCGATTCCCTCAGAAAGTTTCAGCTTCGATTTTTTCACGAGACGATGTGAATTTCTTGATCTCTAAAGTAACTACGCGAAAGTTCAAGCGATCTGCGAGTCTGAGACGATGAACATTGGTAAAAACAGCATGTAGTCCCCGTATTAAAATTTGAGACGGCGAACAGTTTTTACACTATACAAAACGCTGCGTAGCTAACTAAAGATGCTTGAAAACAGTAGGATAGTTTACAATAGAGACAGGTCAAGGAACGCCGAGATGTTCTAATGAGTGAAATGGAGACGGCATCGACTCACGGAACGTTAATTCAAATGAGAATTTGCCACGTGGCACTTAAACCCCTTCCCCATTCATCCTCAAAACCCTACCTGCCATCTCTGTAAATTTCTGCTACTAAAAATCCATTGAAGCAGCTTGATAAGCCAATCATGAAATGGTGAATCTTTTCGATTTCAATGGCGGTTTCAAGTCTGGGTTTCGCTTGCAGAACCCATTTTCCTGTTCGTCCTCTGTTTTACTGCTTCTCGAAGGTGGCTCGTAGTCGTAGTTATATGTAAAATTAAACAATTATGCAATTCGTTTAAGTATATTCGAATTTCTTTTCCCTTTGTTTCTTAGGTTTGTTGTTTCGCTTTCAGGTTCGATTCAACACTGTTGCTGCTGCTGTAATTGAGACAGTGGATGACAAGGATAGTGATAATCATGACAAAGATTCTGATGAAACGAGTAAGTTACATCAACGATTTGATGGATTTAATCAAAAAATTGTAGTTCTTTATAATCATATATCTTTGTAAATTGTAATCCTTTATCGAATTTTTCAGCTTGATGTTTTGGTAAATTTTGGGTAATTGTATTGAAAGGTAAAGCACCAGAGTGGAAGAAACTGGATTCAAAAGACCTTGGGATAACCAGCTCTATGATTTCAAAGCCCACGCGACGAGTGCTAAATGGCCTTAAGAGTAAAGGTTGATGCTTTTATCTTCTGATAGAATCTAAGGATGAAATCTCTGATCTTTTTTCAGCCTTTTCCTCTTTTGCTGGTTTTGATATTTGTTTTCTCTTGCCATGATCTGTCTGTAGGACATGATGTTTACCTTGTGGGAGGCTGTGTACGGGATCTTATTTTGAAGCAGACGCCCAAAGATTTCGATGTACTCACTTCTGCGGAACTTAGAGAGGTTGGCCTTATTTTCTTTTCCAATCTATATAACTCATCTCTTGAACACTGTCTGAATTTGCTTTCAAAAATGCTTTTTTTTATTTTCTTGGCAATGAGTTTAGGTTGTTCGAACTTTCTCAAGATGTGAAATTGTTGGAAGAAGATTCCCTATATGTCATGTGCACATTGGGAATGATATCATAGAGGTTTGTTTTTTTTTTAATCAAGGATTTTCTTTTTAATACCAATATAAGCATAGCAAATGCAGATAAACAAAAATCTGTGTTACTTTTTTCATTTTGCTTTCTCTTTGAATTCCTTTATATTTTAGTAGGTTTCGAGTTTTAGCACCTCTGCACAAAATTCTCCAAGAAACATGAGAAGTGGTTCCGGAAAATCGAATGGCTCCTGTGACGAGGACTCTATCCGTTTCAATAATTGCTTGCAGCGTGATTTCACAATTAATGGGTATCTTATTAGATCCCAACTCATATAAGTATTATGGAGATCAGATAGTTTCTTTTATTACATTTCTTTACATTGTTATGTTGTTTTCTTGATCTCAGGTTGATGTTTGATCCGTATGCCAAAGTTGTATATGACTATCTCGGGGGAATAGAAGACATAAGAAAGGCTAAGGTGTGTATTAATACCTTTTTTTCTGGAAATTATCTACAAATACCTTTGTTCTCACTTCTCAGATTGGTTCTTTGCTTACAGGTACGGACAGTGTTTCATGCTGGCTTATCTTTTCAAGAGGATTGTGGTGAGTTTCCTTACAAATAACAGCTTGGATTCTTCTACAAAAACTCTTCTGAGTCTAGGAAGAAAAAAAAACTCTTGTATGAATACCGTTAAGAGCCCATACAGTGGAAGCTTATCAGTGCTTATCATTTATAACATTTTGCAGCCCGGATTCTTCGCGGGACAAGAATCGCTGCCCGTTTAGGTTTCACAATTTCCAAGGAAACAGCTCATTTCGTAAAGAACCTTTCCTTCCTAATACAAAGACTCCACAGGGTATGCTTACGTTATTGCATCTCTCCACTTAAGAAATACTTTCTTCGCGTTTGTGTAATACGACATCTTGTTCATGAATGATACTGCGTTAAAATGTGTAGGGGAGAATCTTGATGGAAATGAATTACATGTTAGCATATGGATCAGCAGAAGCCTCTCTAAGATTGTTGTGGAAATTTGGGATACTAGAAATTCTCTTACCTATTCAGGTTTAGTGATATCACTCGTCTCTTGATGTACTTTATATCGTATCATTGCGTCTGTCTTAACTTCAGCATCCACAGGCAGCATATCTCGTACGCAGTGGTTTCAAAAGACGCGACAAGAGGACTAATATGCTTCTGGTAATATGCAGATGCACATTTTACAATATTCGTCAGAGAGAAATCTCTATTGCTATAAATTATATTATCGAGTAAAGATCTTATAACTACCATTTTCAAAATGCAGTCTCTCTTCGCAAATTTGGATAAATTGTTGGCTCCGGATAGACCTTGCCACAGCAGTTTATGGTAGGGTCCTCTCTTAAGACATATATGCAGTGGAGGATAATATTGTAATTAACACCCAACAAATGTTGTGTCGGGAATTCGCAGGTTAGCAATCTTGGCTCTTCACAAAGCGCTTGCTGCTCAACCTCGATATCCTTCAGTGGTTGCTGCGTTCAGCCTTGCTGTACACAATGGTGGAGATGTTCTAGAAGCTGTAAAAATCACCAGGAAAATCACAAAACCTCATAACAGAAGCTTCTTCGAGCTACTAGAGCCAGAAAAACTAGACTCTCAAACCTTAGTGGATGAGGTCATGGATTTTGATGTAGCTATCAAAGAAGCCTTGGGACAGATGACCGATGGGCAATTCATTTCCAAGGCTATGGCAGCGTACCCTCAGGCTCCATATTCTGATATGGTAAGCACTCTTATTTTTTCTTAGTTTCATATAAGAACGTTTAAGTAACACAAGTGGAAATGCCATGGATCTCCTAATTCAAGATTAGAGACAAGATTTCGTCGCTTAGCTGCTGTCCTAATTCTCTCCTATTGTTGGCTTTTTTTTAGGTTTTCATACCGTTGCTATTGTACCTAGATGCAAGGAGAATAATCGAATGCGTCAAAGAAAATGCGCTGCTCAAGGGTTTTGTGCCCAAGAAAGACAGTAGAATTGATTATACATCATTATCTTCAGGAGACCTCCCAGAAGTTAGACACGTATTTGCTAGGGTTGTTTTCGACACAGTCTTTCCATTAGACCCATCTCAAGAATTGTAATCTCTCTTGGACTACTACTATCGAGTCAATGACTTTGATTATGTAAAACAGAACAGCTAGATGTAGATAACACCATTTTTGTTATATTACAAGGTAGAAACAAAAAAAGAATAATATAAATTGGGAGTTTTTTTTTCTCCCTTTTATTGCTTTAGTGTGATGATGTCTTTGTGTAGAAAGTCCTTGTAGTTTTTTATGCACTTACAGCTAGAGCAGATGCAGTAGCTGGAGAAGCACCACCAGTGGTTGGCCTGGGAAAACGAGAAAATTATAGGTATTTGATGGGTGTTTCTCATATGTTGTGATTTGAGTTTTGATGAGAAATACTTACAATCCAGCTAAAACTTTGACAGCATCATAGATAACCCACTGGGCTCCAGTGAGTGTTCCGATCATGAAAATGCGGAGAGGAAGGCCACGGGTAAACAGACCCCATAACCCTAGCCTACTTACTGCCTGTAGCACGATAAAGAATCAAGACCAAGTCAGTAGCAGCAGATCTAACTGTATGAATTTCTTGATGTTCTTGTGAAGTATGGATTTGAATGGAGTTTCACTTACATCACTAACGGTGGCTCCTTTAGAGTTATTGAGGAAAGACACCAGATTATCTGCAGGATGAGAGATAACAGCGCAGAAAATTCCAGCAATGTATCCACCGGCAAAGCTAACACCGAGCTGAACTGGCTCCGAGCACTCTTCCTTCGGGGTAGGAATCACCTTCTTGTATATGAGCTCCACAGTGTTTTCAAAAGTAGCAAATTTCATCATCGTATCTGCCAAAAAACCTCAAGTTCTTATACTGAAACCATCAATCTTCTGGACACTAGATTCTCTTGACTTACATGGAATCTGGCGTCCCCAGAGAGGAACAAGCCCTTTGAATAAACCGCGGACGCCTTCTGACCTAATGATTTTTGGTAAACCATCAGATAAACCGCGGGCGAAACCAGGCTGAGTCTGGACCCTGACTTTGACAGCTTCCATTGGGCAGAGAGCAACATCAGCGACGATCTCCGCAGAGGCAGAGCCTGCGAGGTAAATCAGGGTCTTGTACTTGGCTGCGTTTTCTGGTCCGACAATGTCTGAGTAGTATTTCTTGGCGTACTCGTACAGACCGTATTTAAACGCTCCCTGGGCACTGTACCCGATAAGTGTCGGTGACCAGCCTCTAGTGAAACCCTTGATCCCTTGTTCTTTGATTGTTGTCTTGAAAGCAGAAGTTATGTTCTTGTACTTTGATGGATCAATCTAAAACAGTAAACAAATTTAAGGTTTTTTGTGTAAATTCGCGGAGGATTAACTTTTTGTTTTGTTTTTGAATTCTATCAAAATCATGCATGAGTTTGAAAAGTCTCCGACGCAGTTGAAGAGTCGATGCCGTGTAAAACAAGAATCTCAAAAGTGGAATCAACCAACTTTACTAAATTGAATCATTCATAGTGAAAACGAAAAAAAGTCGAACAACAAAGTATATAATTTCAATAATAGTAACTCACAGAACAATTGCTTCATTTTTTGGCGTTTACAACTCACACATATTCCCGGATTTGAAGTTGAATTTGAATTTCAAAGTTCTCTAAATTATGAAATGCAGTATTACAAATCATTAGATCATAAGTTCTAGTTTTTTTTTTTTGTGACATTATGTTATAAGATTTTAATGACGAAATAAACAAAATTTAGGTATTGTGGAACATATAGATAGCTTTCGAAAATGTTATTGGAACTTCACCTGCATATTGCATTTAAGGACATCGAGCGGCGTAACCGCCGTGTGGGTGACACCGCAGCTCAGCATCCCGCCGACCGTACACGCCGCGTAATACGCCGGAGAGTACATTTCTACTTTCTCATTTGGCGCCGGGATCACGAAACTTGGACCGTTCGAAGTCGGAGAAATCACCGGCCGTGATTTGAGACTCGTCATGCTCGTGGCTGGCTCCTGCTGCAACTGAGACAAACGATGATCGGAAGAGTAGAGAAAGCTCGGGATCAAAGATCGGCTCGAGTTGCTAGACCCCGACATCTCCGGAGAAGAGAAATGTAGAAATTTCTTCTGTTGGTTTTTTGAATTGACTTTTCTTTTTGAAGAGAATAAATGTTTCTTTTGGAAAGCGAGAAAATCTCAAGCTGAATTTATAGGTGCTGAGTTTTTCGTTATGAATTGTCATATTTACCCCCTCACTATGTTGCATCACAGAACATTCAAATACTGGTTTGTCACGACACTTTGCGTGTCAACAAGGATGTTCCATTCCATTTGCACTTTATCAAGAATAGTATTTCATTTGTCAAGCTGAATAAAACAATTCTCTTACTATGACATTTCCTAGTGTAGTAATAGTATGATTTAAATATAACATAAACAGCAGCATCTTGTGTTTA
Source organism: Alliaria petiolata (assembly GCA_020283515.1). Classification (NCBI taxonomy): domain Eukaryota; kingdom Viridiplantae; phylum Streptophyta; class Magnoliopsida; order Brassicales; family Brassicaceae; genus Alliaria; species Alliaria petiolata. Next base: position 116,123,121 of record JAHZTW010000002.1, on the reverse strand, counting down.
TGGTACGCGGATTAGGTTGACAGATTCATTAAAGTATTTTGATCATATCATTTCTAACTTGCCTTTGAATCGAAATAAAATAATAAATTTTTAATATAAACAGAAAAAAATCTTGACTAATGGGTCCCACGTCCACGGTGGCCAGGTCACTTGTTCTTCTTCTCCCGGGAGGCTCGCATGTGTTTCTTCCCCGTAGCTAACGCTGTCGTTTCGACGTCTCTATTATTTTTTCAACACTTTCTCCAAATCTCACACCGAACGTTTTCTTTCCTTCCGTGTTTTTTTTTTTTTTTTTTTTTTTTCTCGAGAAAATCTAGCTTTTCCTTTTTTCCCGAGAAAATCCTTCTTCTCTGGTTCACCTTCCTTTTGCTCGCTTCGCTTAATAATTCGATTGAATCCGGCTAGCTAGTAACTTCACGAACGCAACCGATGGATCGGAGGAGGGCGGGTAGCCCGGTGTACGGTCGCCAGTGGAGCGAATCGTCCAACAGTACGGAGTCGACGTCGCCGGCGATGTCTCCTGCTCACCGTAAGCAGCTCGGAGGTGTCGGTAATTTCTCCACCGTCAAGCGGACGCAGAACGTAGCTGCCAAAGCGGCGGCCCAGCGACTAGCTCAGGTCATGGCCTTGCAGAACAGAGACAACGGGGACGAAGATGAGGAAGATGAGGATGAAGATCTAAGCCTCAGATTCGCATCTACTGCTCTGAAACCTGCTCGCCATGCATCTTCCTCTCTCTCCTCCACTGGAAGCAATAGCAGCAACGGAAACAGTCCATTGCCGGGCATTTCCTTCGCTCCCCGCACTAGATCGCCGTCGCCTGCGGTGAATTCCGTATCCCATCTTCTAGAATTATCTCAGATCAGCTTGATTTGATTATGTTCTGAGCTTTGGTTGCAGCTGTGGTGAATATGGATTCTTTAGGGCTGATGATTGGTTTTATTTTTATGGTTGAATTAGTTAGGTAGGAACTTCGCCGAGCAAGTGCCTTCAGTGCGTTCTGCTTCAGCCGGAAGGCCGTCAATGTCTGCTAGATCCACGACTCCGACTCCTAATCTATTGCCGCCTGGCAGGGTGTCGGTGAAAGCTCCGAATTCTATTCCTCCACTTGATCCTCCGACTAGGAGCAGAGATAAAAGGTGAAAAACGTTGTTGCTTTTTTCATTTTTTGTGCTTCTTATTATTCTTCTCAAATCTTGGTAGTCAAGGGAACTTGTGGAATATGTCAAACCAGTTTGGTTCGTCTTTGGAGTTGAGATATAATCTGATTTTTCCTTGACTAAAGATTTTGACCTCAAAGCCTAATAACAAAGCTTGTTATAGTGGTTTACGAGAGATGGGAAATGGATGGGTTTCTTGCTCAAAGTGGAGTGATTGATGCTGGTTTTGGGTTGTGCAGCTTGCGGCTAATTCCTGGTATTTATTGTTTTTAGGTTTTTTGCTGATCTACCATCTGTAAATTCAAAAGAAAAGGGTGATCAACGGGAAGCTTCAGCTCTTCGTGATGAAGTATGTGATGGTTTCTTTTAACCTTTGGGGTATCTGGTCAATATACCTTGTATTCTTTTTTTTTTGATCCAAATATACCTTGTATTCACATATTGGAAATTATAGTCAAATCAGAATTTGTGCATGAGTCGGTAAGATTTGACTTGAGCCTGTGTCCATTCTAACTGCAGCTGGATATGCTACAAGAGGAGAATGAGATTGTACTGGAGAAGGTTCGATGTCTGTCCTGGAAACTCATTATTTAATAATAAAGCTGTCCACCTCCGTTGTGCATAACATTTATTCTTGATTACAGCTTCGTCGTGCGGAAGAAAAAAGGGTGGAAGCAGAAGCTAGGGCTAAGGAGCTCGAGAAACAGGTTTTTGAACCAGCTGTCTTCAGTAGTCCCTTTCTTTTACTGATGTTGCTTCGTGAAATTCTGAGGGAAACGATTATCCACTCGTTACATCTTTTTGTTGTCAATATATATATTTAACTCATGTCAGCTAGCGTCAACACCTCGTTGCTTATTCTGCATCTCTAGGTTTTTTTTAAGGAGAGAGTGTAAATACGTACCATTCTGTCAGTTCATGACGATCTAGGTGGAGATGCTGAGTGTATTTAAATGCTATGAACTTATAGTCTGACTAACATCTAGTATAAGAATGTTTAGTAAAAATCCAGGTGGCCATGCAGACTATTTTTAGATCAAAACATATATGAAAGGACGACTTTATTCTCGTGTCAAGCACATTCAGATTCATTGATTTGCTTGTTTCTTCAAAATTTGCATCGAATACATGTATGTAAGTATTGGCATTTGTACAAGGTTTCATATGTTTTTTGCTTTTTTCCAAAAGGTTGCTTCTCTTGGAGAAGGAGTGTCTCTGGAGGCAAAATTGTTAAGCAGGTGGGAGCATGTGCCTTGTTTTGCTTCTCTTTGTGTTCCTTTTTTCCAGAATAATGGGTGGTAGTTATGATCACTCATGTTGAATTGTGTCTTTCTGTAGGAAGGAAGCAGCATTGCGTCAAAGAGAGGTTAGTATGAACAGGAATAACGTACCTAGATTAGTCTTCTCTATTCTGATCCCATATCAAAGTCTTAGATATACACTTTATGTTGAACATATAATTTAAGTTGCAGGAAAATTGTACCTTTTACAGGCTGCTCTAAATGCTGCTAAACAGAAAAAGAATGGTAAGGATGAGGAAATTGTTTCCCTACGTTCAGAACTTGAGGTAAGGTACACTGATGTACTGGTTTCCATGAGATGTACCACTCTTATTTGCATGAAGAAGCTATATCTTATTTTTCCCTGCTATGTTCAGAGCTTGAAAGACGAGGCTACAACTGCTGCAGAAAGGTTTCAAGAAGCAGAGTCTGAAGCGAAGTCCCTTCGCACAATGACTCAAAGAATGATTTTAACACAGGACGAAATGGTTTGTCGTTAAAGCTTGGGTCTCGTTATCTATTAATCATTTATTAGTTTCTGAATTTATTAACTATTGAATCATATAGGAAGAAGTAGTCCTAAAGAGATGCTGGCTTGCCCGGTATTGGGGTTTGGCTGTGCAATATGGTAGGTGCTATATCCATTCATAAATATAAGAGTTTATTATGAATTAAGAAATAAATATTCTCATGGGGTAGTTATTCACAAGTTCACAGTATTTGCTTTTTTATATGTTCTTTTGTAGGCATTTGTGCGGATATAGCACCATCCAGGCATGAGCACTGGTCAGCGTTGGCTCCTCTTCCATTTGAGCTTGTCACCTCTGCAGCACAGAAGGCCAAGGATTTATCCTGGGATAAAGGCTCGTCTAATATCTGCTATAGTTTAAACTGTTAAAATTATTCCTTGTTTATTGTTGTTCGTATAAAATTTTGTTGACCAGCATATGAATTAATGCAGGTGGTAATGATCGAAGTAAAGCTGCTAGAGATTTGAGTGATCTAACTGGAGAAGGAAATATTGAAAGTATGCTTTCAGTTGAGATGGGTTTGCGAGAGCTAGCATCATTAAAGGTGTCCATTCTTGTTTCTGATTTACCTTTAAATGTTGCCACCTAGCACAGATCGCCAAGGGACTAAGTTTTTAACTCTTCTTCTCTGTCTTGAAATTCAGGTTGAGGATGCTATCGTGCTTGCATTTTCCCAGCAGAGAAAACCGAGTTTGATTCGTCAAAATGTTTCTGGTATGTATGTAATTACGAGCTTGAACACCAGGCGAATTTGTAGTGAAAAAATATATGTTTCACTTTTTGTTCGCTTCTATTCTTAAAATGTTTAAATGGTTGATGAGCGCATTCTGTTCTGTTTAGATACTTAACACTTGTAAGCTCTTTATAAGAAATCTGCACCTTAAATGGCTGTCACTACCTGTATCTGCTTCAAAAAAGATTATGTAGACATGTCTCCAGATACTTGGTCACATTCGATATTAGCATCCTGCATAACTAAAAGCTAATGTTAAATATTTTGTTTTCCTCTTATCTTACAGATTCCAAAGGTCACGGAGAATCCAGATTTATTGATGCATATGGTAAGGGAAAAAATCTCTCTAATTGGAAGAGAGAGAAGTCCTTTTTCTTTTTCTTTTCTTTGTTTACCACCCTAACGTAGAGGTTTTGGGGTCAAACCCTCACCAGCTTGGGATGTTGTGTAAGGGTTGCATCTAGTCTAGCCAAATCCGCCCGGTCTTTGACATAATGCATGAGTTGTTGATTTAGTAGAGGAAATGGTCAGGGAAAAAATAACTTCAAAACTCTTGACCGCTATAGAGATATGACCATGCCGCCTACCCAAAAGGGTTGTCTGTGGTTGTAAATTTTATCTTTGCCATACACATGATATCATCATATGTCGGAATTTTTTGACAATGTTGTAATGGTTTTATAAATGCAGAACTGAGTGAAGCGGAACAAGAAGATGTTACCTTTAAGCAGGTACTTTCTCATCATCATATACACTTTTCCTTCAAATTCACTTGTCTTTGAACTGACACGTACACACTGTCCTCCATGTTGCGTGCCTTGTGCTCATTCTCAGAATTTCTATGATCAACCTGCATTATTTTTCACATGATAAAAAAGATATCGAACCAAAAGTAGCCACACCTCAACATCGGTTACAAGATTTGGCTTTACCAATACTAGTTGATTCCAAGACCTATATGGCTGGATGTTGATGGATATATATATCCATTGGTATCTTGATTGCGGTTTTGCATTTAACTAGAAAGACAGATGTAGATGTTTTGCTTATGAGTTTGAATTAAAATGTATCGGCTTGATTGCTACAATTACACAATGCAGGCATGGCTGATGTACTTCTGGGGCAGAGCTAAGTTACATGGTGTGGAAGAAGACATTGCAGAGGAACGTGTCCAGTTATGGATCAGCCGTAGCAGCGGGAAATCCTCGAGTTCTCACGATTCCTTGGATGGTAAAACCAGACTTGGCCATTTCGTAAACCGAGGAGTATAAAAATTCATAGTGATAATTGATAAACTAAAGTTTTCCATTTTGCTTGTTTTCAGTGGAGAGAGGTTTAATAGAGCTTAGGAAACTGGGAATAGAGCAACAGTTGTGGGAAGCTTCTCGAAAAGAAATCGATCAGCTTCCGTCTCCTACTTCTTCGAATCATGATCTCGATGCTGATTCTTAGTAAAGTCTTTTCCTCTCTTATAATCTGTTGCTGCTTCCCCTCTTTGGTAGATGAAATTTTCGTTTTGTATATTTTCTCTTCACGTAAGTTTCACGAAGAATTTGTGTGCGCGTGCCATTGTTTTTATTTTTGTCCTATTCACACTTGACTGTATAAGCTTTGGTATACCACTTTCGCAATTGAAGTTTCTTGGAAAAGAAAAAAAAACCCTGCAATTAACCAAATCCTTGGGGAAATTCACCCGAGCAAATTATTATCCAGAAACAAAAAGATTAAAAATACAAAAAAAGAATCAAATGAGAGACCTCACAATTCTGCTAGAACCCTTCTCTTTCATCCTACAAGACAGGAATCGGATCTTCCATGGCTTCTTCAGCAACAAACCCACCACCACCTCCTCCATTGTTACCACTCAACACAACCACACTCCCTTGTGCATCAACATCAACAATCACAGAATCTCCTTCTTTAATGTCCCTCGAAAGCATCTTCTCCGCCATGCTATCTTCCAAAAGCCTCATAATCGCTCGTCTTAGCGGCCTCGCACCGTAGCTCGGGTCGAATCCTTCGTCAACCACTCTCTCTTTAAACCTCTCAGTCACCTGAAGCTCAATCTCTTTGTCCTTCAGCCTCACCACCACTTCTTTAAGCATTATATCCGCAATCTCCTTGACTTCCAGCTTCGTCAGCTGTCTGAAAACAATCATCTCATCTAACCTGTTCAAGAACTCCGGTCTGAAATACTGTTTCAGTTCCTCAGTCACTAAGCTCTTGATTCTGTTGTAGCTACTGTCTTTTTCGTCGTAGTCGAGATCAAACCCGATTCTTCTACCACCCTTTTCGATCACGCTGCTTCCTACGTTTGAAGTCATGATCAGGAGCGTGTTCTTGAAATCCACGGTTCTTCCTTTGCTGTCCGTTAGTCTCCCGTCTTCTAGGATCTGAAGCATCATGTTGAAAACATCGGGATGTGCTTTTTCGATTTCGTCGAAGAGGACAAGCGTGTAGGGCCTGCGTCGAACCGCCTCGGTTAACTGACCTCCTTCAGTGTATCCTACGTAACCAGGAGGTGAACCGATGAGTTTAGAAACCGTGTGTCGTTCCATGAACTCACTCATGTCGAGACGGATCATTGCTTCTTCTGAACCGAAATAGTAAGCAGCCAAGGCCTTGGCGAGCTCTGATTTCCCCACACCGGTGGGACCAGAGAAGATGAAACTTGCTATCGGGCGGTTCGGGTTCTTGAGTCCAACACGTGCACGGCGGATGGCCCGGCTAATGGCTTTGACGGCTTCGTCTTGGCCAATGACTCTTGTGTGAAGGGTCTGCTCCATCTTGAGAAGACGGTTAGATTCATCAGACGAGACTTTCTCTACCGGGATTCCAGTCCAGGTGGAGACAATGTGTTGGATGTCGGATTCAGTGACGGTAGGTCCTCCTTCTTCAGCTTCATTCTCAGCTTTGCTCACTTCTTTGCCTTTGGCTAAAACAGCAGATATCTCAGCCCTAAGCTCTATTTCACGGTCACGATGAGAACCAGCCTGTCCAAGAAGAGCACGGAGAATTGTAAACACTAATCTTGTGTTTATAGACAGTCAGAAAAACTCAAAGACGATACCTTCTCAAAGTCTTGGCCTCGCACAGCTTCATTCTTCTCCTTAGTGATCTGTCTGAGTTGCTTTTCAAGCTCTCTAGCTTCCTCAGGGACCTAAGCAAACAAAATTTCCATTCTGTATCAACCCAAATAAATATAAAAGAAGCTTTTTTGTTGATGCAAGAAACATGCAAATATGAACCTGAGCATGGCGTAGGCGAACACGAGACCCAGCTTCATCAATCAAGTCAATCGCTTTGTCAGGAAGAAACCGATCACTATTCATTCAAGAGGAGAAATTGGGTTGAGAAAACGCTGCAACTTGTCGTCTAAGACATTGTCAAAATGTTCTGTGTTGGTGAAAGACTGAAAAGAAAAAAGACAAAAACCTGATGTACTGATGTGACAACTGCGCAGCAGCAACCAAGGCTTCGTCGGTGTACCGGAGCTTGTGGTGGATCTCATATCGCTCGCGCAGACCGTGCAAGATCTGAATAGCTTCCTCTACAGTTGGTTCAGGTACCCTCACAGGCTGGAACCGTCTCTCCAATGCAGGATCTTTCTCAATGTGCTTCCTGTACTCATCCAATGTCGTCGCACCAATACACTACAACCGTAAAAAACAATAAGCCTCGAGTTTTTGGTTCTATTAACTGACATTTTGACATCATTAGACCAATACAAAAGAATGAGAAGATCTACCTGCAATTCACCTCTTGCAAGAGCTGGCTTTAAGATGTTAGCAGCATCAATTGCACCTTCGGCGGCTCCTGCACCGATCAGCGTGTGCACTTCATCAATAAACAGAATGATGTCATCATTTTGCCTGATTTCTTCCATAAGCTTCTTTAATCTTTCCTCGAATTCTCCACGATACTTTGTTCCAGCCACTAGAAGACCCATATCAAGGGTTATAACCTGAAACAAAACCAAAAAAAATGTAAAGGTAAATACATAGAAACATTCTTCTCAGCATCTTTAAAAACATTATAAATGATCACATGGGAGAAACTATTACCGTCTTCCCCTCAATTGTTTCAGGGACGTCACCACTGGCAATTCTCTGTGCGAGTCCTTCAGCTATTGCTGTCTTACCAACTCCAGGTTCTCCAATAAGACAAGGGTTGTTCTTGGTTCTTCGAGCCAAGATCTGGACCACTCGTTCGATCTGCGGTTGCCTTCCAACAACCGGATCCAGTTTACCCTGCAACAGAAAGTTAAGAACCAAAATTAAAAAAAAAACATAAAAAAAAAAATAAAAAAAAAAATTAATAAAAAATTAAAAAAAGGTGAGTTAGCCAATTTTTATTACCTCCTCTGCTAATTTAGTTAAGTTAGTCCCATACTCCTCTAGTGTTGGCATTTTGCTGTTTCCGCTGGATGATCCTCCACCAACGCTTGCTGTCACTTCATTGTTTTCCCCGACCATACGTATAACCTGAAAAATTATACTCAAAACATAAATCAAGAAACTGTTTCCTAAGAAGTACATAAAACAATGATTCTGAGAATTGATGCATTTACCTGCGTCCGAATGTTAGTAGGATCTACACCCAAATTCTCCAGGACACGAGCTGCAACACCTTCCCCTTCACGAAGAAGACCAAGCAGAAGATGCTCTGACCCAATGTAATTATGCCCTAGAATTTCAAAACAACAAAAGGTTGCCAAGTTGATAAGAAGCGTGTAAGCTTCACCAGTCAAGAAAGCTTATGTAATACACAGCATTATAAGAAAGCTCCAAGCCTAAATACAGACAAACAGAAACAGATCCTTACCGAGTTGTCGAGCTTCCTCTAGTGATAACTCCAGGACTCGCTTTGCACGAGGAGTAAACGGGATCTCCACTGCCACAAATCCACTGCCTCTCCCAATGATCTTTTCCACCTCTACACGAGAGTCTTTAAGATTGATCCCCATGGATTTAAGAACCTTTGCAGCGATTCCAGTCCCTTCCCCAATTAGACCCAACAGTATCTGCTCAGTCCCAACAAAGTTATGGCCAAGTCTCCGAGCTTCCTCTTGAGACAGCATTATCACCTTGATTGATTTCTCTGTAAACCGCTCAAACATGGCATTAGTTACACATCGGCTAGCTTTTCCTTTCGGGGATGAGACCGCAAGGTTAACCTTACGAAAGAAACCTTGACCAGAACTTGCCACAAGATCCAATGCATTGGAAGCCCTTAACCCTGTGAAGCTCTGGATTCTCAAAACAGGTGGTGCTTGTGAACTGTACATCATCTTCACACATCTTCTAGGGTTTCTGTATTCGTCGGACTGAAAATATCTCCCGGGACCAAGTAAAGGACAGGCTGTAAAATGAGCCACGAGCCTCGCCATAATGCAGCAGAGTTGGAGGCTGCATTGAGTAATGGTAAATCATAAGTTACAAAATGTGCTCAAACACATAATAATCCTAATCTTAGCATTCATCGTTGAAACAAATCGATACGCGAATACACAACCCTAATCTCAACCTTCAAAGTAAGCATTTTTTTTTTTTTACAAATCAATACAAAGCAAATGAAGAGTACCCAGATTCCTAAAACTCAAAATGAAACCACCAATAAAAAAAAAAACTCCACCTTTTTCAGAATTAACACAACAGAGAAAGACGAACCTAAGCTGAGTGTAGCAAAGAAAAGGGTTTTAGTTTTTACCGTCGAACACCTTTGGCCTCTGGATGGAGAAGTGCGAGAAAGCGAGAGACGACTCTATTAATGGTCGGCCCGACTGGGGAAAGAGATGGGAAGCGAAGAGATTTCTCGTTTCTCTCTTTTGTTTTATATCTCTTTCTCGTCTCCTACACGCATCGCCGCCGTTCATAACATCGTCACCCACCTAACAAAGTTACATATCAACCATTAGATTATTCAGAGTGTTTTGCACCGTCAGATTTAATTACTTTTTTGCAAGTCAACCCCAAATAGAGAATTTTGGTCTTACGGATAAGGGTTTGTGTTGAGAGAGACCGGTTATGTCCGAAAACTCCGTCAAACAAAAAAATCAAAATCCAAGATATAATAATAAACCAAATAAAACCGATTTACTCCGACATCAAACTCTTTTTTTTTCATGTCCCACTTTCGTTGGCTAGAGAGAGAGAGAGAGAGATTAGTAACGGTGTCGTCGTCGGCCAAACGATTTTTGCTCTTCCAAGGTTCTTGATTTCTCAGTGCCCCTTTGCGTGTTTCAGCTTTTTGGTTTTTGATCCAATCATTTCTTGGTTTCGTTTGTTTCATCTCGATTGTGAATTGAGAAATTGAGAATTCGAGATCTATGTCGTGTTATACGTTTTTCAGCTCGACTAAATTTAGGAATGTTCAAGAGATCAGATCGATTTGTGGCGTTTTCGATCTTTAGTCCTATGGATTTTCGAAATCCGATTCCTTCACATATCATTTCGCCTTGGTTCATAAGTTTCTTACTGAGTTTACGATCTTGGTCCTCTGAGTTTTCAATTTCTCTGTCTTTACATGTAATTCTGACTTCTTTCGAGTTTTATAAGTATGCGTTGATGTGATGCGTTTCACAATAATTGCCGATCTTGAGATTTTTGGACAATTGAGACTCTTGACTTGTCTAGCTAGGATCATTTGTGTCTTGCATAATTCTACTGTTTTCTTTTAGACCTCTTTTACGTTTTATTGGAATTGGATTCTTTGTGATTTGTAATTCCCTTTTCTGTTTTATTTTTGTTATTTCCTTGTTTCAAAATAGGATTTCTATTTTCTGTTTACTTCCTTTTACGTTTTGGTGTTATCGTTTCTTTATAAACAGGGGATGAAGATCCGTTTTGAAGTTTTTGGACCCCAAAAAAAAAAAAAACGTTTTTCAACGTTTGGTGTTCTGTTTGATTATTTTTTAACGGCAGCAATAAGTCATTAATTGCGAGCAATTAATCAAATCGTGAAAATTGATTGATTAGAATCTCATATCTGTGAGAAAAAGAGACCTATATAAAGGATCAGAACAGCTGAGTAACGTTCTTATGCTTTGCGTAGGGCACAGCAAGAAAGAAAGTAAAAAAATGGAAGAAGAGTATGAGAGCCGTCGGGTGAGGAGATGGGAAGAGTTAGACACTGACATCTTAGTGAGAATCTTCCAGAAATTCAGCGTCTTTGAGCTGACTTCTGGATTAGCTCACGTTTGTAGAGGATGGAGAGCTGCTTGTTGCGATCCGATTCTGTGGAAGACGCTTGATCTGTCCCACATGAGATCTAGTTTCATCAAGATCCCACTTGAGCCTTATGTCTACGTGGAACGCAGATCCGATGAGGCCCTGACAAGGATCCTGAAACTCTCCATGAACCTTAGCGGAGGAAACACGAGGACCTTGATTTTCCACTTCAACTTGTTCTTGAGTGATGATCAGCTTACTTACACCGCAGAGAGGTAAAGTCTTTCTTGTTTACCTGTGATTTGTCTTCCAAACTTTGTTTCCTTTTGGTTCAAGATTCTTTTTTAGACAAAATATGGGTTTAAGTGTTCGGTTCGATAATTTGTCTTGCAAACGTTGTTTCATTTTGGTTTGTAACTTAGTTGAATCTTCTAAATGCCCATATCTGCAGGTGTCCAGGGTTGAGACGAGTCGTCCTTCCGGCTTGGAACAGAATAAAGAAGACTGGGATATGTAAAGCGATAAGAATCTGGAAAGATCTCGAGTCGCTAACAATGCCGAGCATCGCAAACCCGCCTTACCTCTTAACAGAGATCGCCAAACACTGCAAGAACTTCAAGGAGCTCAAGATCATGGGTCCGTTCGAGATCTTCTTTGCAAACACGATCATCACATACCTCCCGAACCTCAAAAGACTTAGCCTTAGGTGCTCAGCGATCAAACGGGAAGCCCTCGTAAAAGTTCTTGACGGATTACCCGATCTTGAGGTGCTCAACATATCGCACTCTTACCTCGTGGAGTACAGCGGGTGGCAGCCGCAGCAGAAAGTGATCGTTAGAGAGCTCGATAAGACGATAATGGAGAAAGCTTCGAGGCTGAAGAGGTTCTTGACTTGTATGGAGCATAAGACCTGTGTGATGTGTCAGAGAACCGAGAATGATGAAGGGATTGTGAGATGGTATAAGTATGAAGAAGACGAGTGGAAAGTTGATGAAGTTAGTTCTCTTCATCTTTGATGTTTTTTTTTATGATTATCTGTGAAGACGTTGAGTTCTTATCTTTTACTGTTATGTGTGTTTTCTTCTTGCGGGTTGTTTTGGTTTGAACCTTATTGTGTGAATATAAATGTAGGCAATGCCAAAAGTTTGTATGTAAGTGATCAACTCTAAGATCACTAAACCTTGACATGAGTAGGAAAAATAAATAAATAAAAACAATTTCAAATCATCACAAATTTGCCTGAAACATCCTCCTACTTCATATCTCTCTGTTTATATCACTTATTCACTGTCTTGCGTTTCGTTGTTTTCCCCGAGCATACGTAAAACCTGAAAAAGAAAAATTACAATCAAGAACAATGATTGTGAGAATTCAAGAACTGATGCATTTACCTGCGTCCGGATGTAACTACGATCTGCACCCAAATTCTCCAAGACACGAGCCGCAACACCGTCAGATTCTTTACGAAGAAGACCAAGCAGAAGATGCTCTGTCCCAATGTAGTTATGCCCTAGAATGATAAGAAAATGTGAAAGTTTTTCATCAGTCAAGAAAAAGACTTTATCTAACATATAAGAAGAAGCAAACAGATCATTTACTTACCGAGCCGTCGAGCTTCATCTAGTGACGACTCCAGGACTCGCTTTGCACAGGGAGTAAATGGGATCTCCTTTGCCACAAATTCACTGCCTCTTCCAATGATCTTTTCCACCTCTTCACGAGAATCTTCAAGAGTGATCCCCATAGATGTAAGAACCTTTGCAGCGATTCCAGTCCCTTCCTTAATCAGACCCAACAAAGTCATGATCAAGACTCCGAGCTTCCTCTTGAGACAGCACTATCACCTTAATTGCTTTCCCAGTAAACCGCTCAAACATTGCTTTCGGTACACATCGGCTAGCTTTTCCTTTCGGGGATGAGATTGAAAGGTTAACCTTACGAAAGAAACCTTGACTACAAGGCCTTGCCGTAAGGTCCAATGCATTGGAAACCCTTAGCCCTGAGAAGCTCTGGATTCTCAGAGCCGGTGCTTCTAAACGGTACATCATCTTCACACCTCTTCTTGGTTTCCCGGGAACAAGTAAAGGACAGGCTGTTGTAATATTAGCCAAGGACCTAGCCATAATGCAGAGTTGTTGGCTGCATTGGGTAATGGTAAATCAATTGGTGTGATCTTAGCTCTGTATAGATAGTTTGGTTTTTATTCAAAAAAGTATCAGAAAACGCAAACACCTTAAGAAGAAGGAAAAAAAACTTAAGCTACAAGCAACGAAAAAGCTCTGTGTAAACAAGTGATAATTAAATAGTTAAATAGTCTCTAACCAAATGTAAAAACGAGAGTAGACACCAAATCCAACAAGTGTTAAAACAATACAACCTAGGGCTCAATGTCGAGAACATCAGCCAATCAAAGAGTTTATCATATTTGATACACAGAGAGACTCAATCTAAACTTCCTATTAAACACGTTTTCAGAGAATCGCTACGCGAGACGTTGTTGTTAGATAGTTGTTTCCATGACTTTCATTAGTTTTAGTTCTTGAAAAAAAAAAAAAATCCAATATTCGCTATGATTTTTACACAGTCGATAGGGAAGAAGAAAATAAAAACAGTGGAAAAAACGAGAGGAGAAGAGAAGTCACAAGTTGGAGAAAATTGACATACGCAGATAAAATATAATGGCGCCGAACGAAGAAAAACGACTACGGATTAGTAAGATTGGAAAGTATCCTTGATGTTTCTTGTTGATCTCAATGCCTTTCGGCCAATATATACACACAACCATTTAACCTAATTGCCTAATTTTAATTTTTTTTTTTTAATCTAATAGTCAAAAGTTTTGAGTAAATAAAAATATAATAATAGTTAAATCAATACAGATAAACCTAAGTCATATAAAAATATAAAAATTATATATATATATATATATATATCTGGAAATAATAATAAAAATTAATTACAAACAAATGATAATAAAAATAAATAAATAAATGTTAAATTTCTTTATTGGTGGTTTTGAGTTGATGTTCTTAATTTAACTAGAATAGGATCCGCATATATGCGGATTTTAAATAAAATATTTTAAACCGGTAAAAAATTATTTGAAAATAAAATCCGATCACTTGTGAAAAAATATAATTTATTTTTTAACTAAATTTTATTCCTATTTCCAAATAGGATTTTGATATAATAAAAAATATTTATTTTGTTGTGAAAGTTACAAATATAAATTTTATATTCTCAAACAAAATCTATTCGATAGTGTCAAAATTTGATCGATAGACTTTAACACGTGTCGCGATCATGTTAATTATCAAATTTCTAATATCAAGTTTTATATAAGAAGATTGTATATTTTCTAAATTGAAGTTAATTTTATTTTCTTTTGTTTTTATTTTAGATTTCTATTGAAGTATATATATTTTTCAAAAAAATTCCTTTTTATTTTAGTCATTTCCTTTTTAGGATTATTATCTGATTATATAATTTTTAATATAAGGTTTTATTTACTAATAAATTTGAATCGTAATGAAAATAACATATTTTTCTTTATGGCGTTTTTTTAATAAAAACACAATTTTATTTTATTATTGTTTAAGTTATATGATGATTGTGTTTTAACTCTCGAATTAGTGGCATTCTCTGAATAAAAAAAATAAATATTTATTAAATTAAATAAATAATTTATGGCTAATTCAAAATTTGAACCGAAGCCAACCAAAAGGATAAACAAAATAGTTAAATCTATTCTTATAATGAAAAACTTAAAAGAACATATTTTCCTTTTTCTTAATTTCTTAATTTACTTTTTATTTTATTTTATTTTTATTTTTCTTTTAGTATTAGTAATTCATCATATAATTCTCTTGATCAAAATCAAAAACATAAAAAAACTTATTTTATTTTTTCTTAATTTTATTATTTACCTTTTTTATTTTCTTTTTAGTATTAGTAATCAATTATACAATTTTCTTAATCTAATTGGAAAACATAAAATAAACTTATTTTCATTTTTTGTTTTTAAAACTAATTTTTAGAATTAATTCGAAGTGTAGCAAACCAAACGGATAACTAAAATGGATAAATTTATTTTAACAATGAAAAAGACAAAAAATACTTATTTTCCTTTTTCTTAATTTTTATCTACTTTTTGATTTTTTTTATTTTTCTTTTAGTTTTAGTAATTTTTCATACAATTTTTTTAGTCTAAATGAAAAATATAAAAAAAAACTTATTTTTCTTTTTCTTAATTTTTTTATTTACCTATTTGATTTTTTTTTATTTTCCTTTTACTATTAGTAATTGATTATACAATTTTCTTAACTTAATTGGAAAACATAAAAAAACTTATTTTTTTTAACTAATTTTTGATTTATGTAAACATTATGTTAAAATCTAATTGGTTGATTTTTTTTAACACATGTCAAAATCTAATCGATTAACTTGACACGTGTCACGATCATGTTAATTAGCAACTTTGACGCATCCGACTTTATATAATAAGATTTTACTTTTTTGTTTGGATGATCGTTTTTTTTCAAATTTTTTTTACGGGTTTTAAAATATTTTACAATAAACCCGCGTATACGCAGATCCTATTCTAGTATAGATATACACAAAATGAAGTATTAGGATAAGTATAAAAGATATAGTATCACAACATCTCCTGTATATTGTTTTTGGTTTCGACGTTATGACTTATGTCCGTTTGTATCATAAATGTAGGAAATGCCAATGTTTGTATCATCTCTACATCACCATGACATGAGAAGAAAATTAAATTAAAAATAAATAATTTCAATATATATTTGTTTGTTAGGTTTTTTCTACATGTTATCCCTCTGTTTTAATTTAATTGTCGTTCTACATGATTTCACACAGATTAAGAAAATCATTAAATTTTCTGTTTTACCCCCTAATTAATATATTATTTTGTTTGATATGAGTAATTAATAAGCTAAAATGATAGGGATAAAACTGAAAATTTTGTCACAAATCATCGTTGGAAAATGAAAACGACAATTATTTTGAAACATAAAAATAAGGGCAAAACGACACTTAATATAAAACGGAGGGAGTATTATTGAATAAAAGGTTAAATATATTGTTATTTACAAGAATGCAGTTATTACTTGCTTTCTGATTTATTAATTCATAACTATCACTAAAAACCAAGGTTTCAATAAATGAGTAAATTCGAATCTGATTAACTTTTTAAATATATATACTACTTCCAAATGTTTATTGTTTGTATTGCATGTACCAAATGTATAGAAAAGAAACAAAAAAAAAACTTGTTTTAATACAATAGGAGGAGGAGATATTAGTCACATTTGTTTTCCTATCATATCTACCTCTCACCTACTACTCTTCTCAAGACGGCAATAACGGCACCGTTTCATTAAACTTAGCCACTATTTTAGTTAGGTGTGTAACGATATTCTTAAAAAAAACGTTTGTATGAATATAAAATTCTTACGAATCAAAAATATATAGTTTCAGATTAAAAAAACTCTAACACATTGTTTAATGGTTCGTCCTTGGAAATCAACGGTCATTTATTGACGGCTCTGTTGAAAACAAAAATTGTTGTTGCGTATTTGACCATTTATTAGCATATTTTATTCTTTAATTCTCGATTAGAGAGTTTATTTTCTTTTTAAAATTGCAAACAAAGTATAAATTCTCAGGAAGAGAAAAATAAAATAAAGAAGACGAAATAAACGTTACGGACCAGTATCATCGCTCTCTCTCTCTCTCTATCTTCTCTCTCTCTCTCTCTCTTTCGGTTGCTCCATCATGGTGCTGCAAGTGTGGGAGACGGTGAAGGAAGCCATTACAGCTTACACTGGACTTTCTCCGGCTGCGTTTTTCACCGTGTTAGCTCTCGCTTTCGCCGTCTATCAAGTTGTCTCCGGTTTCTTCGTCTCTCCCGAAGTTCACCAGCCGCGTTCTACGGAGGTTCACCAACAGTCGGAGCCTCTTCCGCCGCCGATTCAGCTCGGAGAAATCACCGAGGAGGAGCTTAAGCAGTATGACGGCTCCGATTCCAAAAAGCCCCTTCTCATGGCCATCAAGAGCCAGATCTATGATGTTTCCCAGAGCAGGTATACCTGATAATCTCTTAGCTTGTTCGTAAATTATGGTTGAATCCAAATGATCACAAGTTAAACTCCAGAAACATTTGAATCCAATTCGAGATTTGGGGGGGTCGGTGAGATGTGAGATTTCAGTGATTCTGGAGATCATTGCTGAAAATTTAGGGGTTTTGGTCGATTNATGAAAATAAGAGAAAGTACACGATTCTATCCATATTTTAAGGTATATTATTTCATCTTTTGTTAAATTTAAATTTTGTTATTTTTTTTAATATCTGATTAATCATTTATTTTGAATTTATTTCAGAATTGTGTTGGGGCTCTAGATGGTACACATATACCTGCACGAGTAGTTGGACGTGAGGTGGCAAGCTATCGTAATCGAAAAGGAGTAATATCACAAAATGTTTTAGCTGCATGTAACTTTGATTTGGAGTTCATATATGTTCTTAGTGGATGGGAGGGTTCGGCACACGATTCAAAAGTGTTAAGCGATGCTTTAACTAAAAGAACAAACAATTTCCAAGTACCAGAAGGTAAAACAATTACAAAATTATTTATAAATCATATATCTAATAGTAATATTTTATCATTTAAATTTTCAGGTAAATTTTATCTAGTTGATTGTGGATTTACAAATCGAGTTAATTTTTTGGCTCCATTTCGTGGTGTTCGGTATCATCTACAAGAATATGCTAGTCAAGGACGTGCTCCTAACACTGCATCTGAGTTATTCAATCTTCGCCATGCTAGTTTGAGAAATGTCATCGAAAGAATATTCGGAATGTTTAAATCTCGATTTGCGATTTTTAAATCTGCACCTCCTTTTTTTTACAAGAAACAAGCTGGATTAGTATTAGCATGTGCTTGCATAACTTTCTTCGTAAAGAATGTCGCTCAGATGTAGGTGAATTTCCTGTTGAAGTAAACACTCAACAAAATTCAGAGAATACCAATCAAGTTATTCGAGAAGATCCTTTGGAGACACAAGAACAAGATAGAGAAAATGCAAATACTTGGAGAAAAACTATGGCAGAAGATATGTGGAGAGATGCAAGTTTTGAAGATCTATAGATTAGTGTTATGCATTTTAATAAAATTGCTACAACTATAAACTTTAGTAGTCGTAGTTATTTTTTTTTTTTCCAATTTTATCTTTATTTTATAGTTAAAATAATGATTGTTAAAATAATAGACATTTTGTTAATGTACGAAGATAATTCAAAAGTTTATGCAAATTTCTTTGCATTCTTATCAAATAAAGTAATTGGTAATTATCAAATTCCTTTGCATTCTTTAAAAATCTAGAAAAAAACCAAACATAAGAATTAAGACAAATGTATTAAAATCTCCATGAAATCATTTAAAATACTTCAAAGTCTATTACTTATCTCTCCAATTGAATTCTTTCAAATTCAATTAAATTCTTCAATCCAATACCACCCCCTAAGTATAAAAGATACAGTATAGTAACATCTCCTGATGAAACAGCGAGCGATAAGAATCTCTGAAGAGTTCTCGAGTCATTAACAATGCCCACCTTTATCTCTTTAGCAGAAACCGGAAAAGAAGTGCAAGAACTCCAAAGAGCTCAAGATCATAAAGGTCCATTAATTCAAGATCTTCTTTGCAAACATGCACATCATATGCCTCCCAAACCACAAAACACTCAGCCTAATTAGATGCTCTGCGATAAAACTGAGAAGCCCTCATAAAAACTCTCGAGGTTAGGCTGAAGAGGTTCTAGACATGTTTGGATCGCATAAGACTTGTGTGATGTGTCAGAGGACTGAGAATGATGAATGTATCCCGAGATGGTATAAGTATGAAGAATATAAGTGGAAAGTTGATGAAGTGAGACAGTGAGTTCTCTTCATCTTTGATGATGCGTTTATGATTTTAATTAGTGAAAACTTTACTTTATATCATTATTAGGCATGATTGGTAACATATGTAAATTTACATTTTTTGCAGATTTTATTACTGTATGATTTTAGTTGACAATTTTGGTTTTAACTTTTAAAAAATAAATTTTAGGCGAGTTTAAAGTTACCTAGTGAGTTTCTTCATCTTTGATAATGCATTTATGATTTTAATCTGTGAATACAGTACTTTACTTCATATTTACTGTTAATTTGTATTGTTTTTGGTTTCAACGTTATGTCAGTTGTATCATAAATGTAGGAAATGCCAATGTTTGTATCATCTCTACATCACCCTGACATGAGAAGAAAATTAAATTCAAAATAAATAATTTCAAATATATTTGTTTGTTAGGTTTTTTCTACATAGTTATTATTGAATAAAAGGTTAAATATATTGTTATTTACAAAAATGCAGTAATTACTTGCTTTCTGATTTATTAATTCATAACTATCACTAAAAACCAAGGATTCAATAAATGAGTAAATTCGATTCTGAATTTCTGATTCTCCTTTTTAATCTCATATACATATATACTCCTTCTGTTTCACAAAAAATGTTATTTGAGAGTTTTTCACATATATTAAAAAATCTATTAAAAATTCTATTTTATCTCTTATTAATACACCAAATACATCTCTCTCTCTAATTAATACACTAAAACCACATAGTTAAAACTGGATTTTTCTCCAAAATTCTGCATTGAAAACATAAAACGATATTCTTTGTGAAATAAGAATTAAACCTCAAAATGACACTCTTTGTAAAACGGAGAGATTACTATAATATACTGTACAGTGTACAGCTTCCAGATGTTTATTATTTGTACCAAATGTATAGAAAAGAAACAAAAAAAACATGTTTTTAGTCACATTTTGGTCTTCCTATCACTGTATCTACCTCTCACCTACTACTCTTCTCAAGACGGCAATAACGGCACCGTTTTATTAAAATTAGCCACTATTTTAGTTAGGTGTAGCGATATTCTTAAAAACGTTTGTTTTGTATGTATTAAAAATTCTCACGAACCAAAATATATATTTTCAGATTAAAAACACATTTTTTAATTGTTCGTCCTTGGAAATCAACGGTCATTTATTGACGGCTCTGTTGAAAAACTTTTTAAATTAAAAATGCTGTTGCGTATTTGACCATTTAATTAGCATATTTTATGGTTTAATTCTCGATTAGAGAGTTTATTTTCTTTTTGAAATTGCAAACAAATTATAAATTCTCAGGAAGAGAAAAATAAAATTAAAGAAGACGAAATATCAATCAACGTTACGGACCAGACCACCTCATCGCTCTCTCTCTCTCTATCTTCTCTCTCTCTCTCTTTCGGTTGCTCTCCATCATGGTGCTGCAAGTGTGGGAGACGGTGAAGGAAGCCATTACAGCTTACACTGGACTTTCTCCGGCTGCGTTTTTCACCGTGTTAGCTCTCGCTTTCGCCGTCTATCAAGTTGTCTCCGGTTTCTTCGTCTCTCCCGAAGTTCACCAGCCGCGTTCTACGGAGGTTCACCAACAGTCGGAGCCTCTTCCGCCGCCGATTCAGCTCGGAGAAATCACCGAGGAGGAGCTTAAGCAGTAAGACGGCTCCGATTCCAAAAAGCCCCTTCTCATGGCCATCAAGAGCCAGATCTATGATGTTTCCCAGAGCAGGTATACCTGATAATCTATTAACTTGTTAATAAATTATGGTTGAATCCAAATGATCACAAGTTAAACTCCAGAAACATTTGAATCCAATTCGAGATTTGGGGGGGTCGGTGAGATGTGAGATTTCAGTGATTCTGGAGATCATTGCTGAAAATTTAGGGGTTTTGGTCGATTGTTTGATTATAATCGGAAAGTTTCAGTTACTATCTAGTTTCTGCTTATCTTCAACGTTTATAGCTCTACTAGTATGTATATAATGCCTCTATGGATGGATCTTCTGTTTAAGGTAATTCTTTTTCGATATTGTAAATAAATTACAATATCGATATTTCTCATTGTAAATGACGTTTTTGTACTGATAAAACTGTTTTTGTATTCCAGTCACCTTAAAAATCTCTGCTTTTGCCCGTACTGTGAGAACCTGTATTAAGAAATCATCTGGAGTTAGTAGAGAGTACATATAAGAATGTTAACATACGAACTCGTGAAAGGTTTGGCTTGTGTTACAGCTTTCTTCATGCGTTCTGAATTAGGTCGTGGGTTGAAGAAATCCCTTCATTGATTAAAATATCCGCATTTGTTTAATTTTGTATGTTCCGTGACGGGTTGTAAATGAAGTTTTGGCTAACATTGTCGGTAGATGAACACTGTTTCACTTATCTAGATCCCTGATTTTGTCAACAACACAGAGTTCTTTCATGATCTAGTTACTGAAAACATCTTCTTGCTAATTAGATTTTAGATGAAGTAATCACTTCAGTTATTTTACCATTTCCCTTGTTCATCAATGCACATAGAAACACACATGGCAATGTATAGGGATACATATGGTGGTTTTATTGTACATAGTTCATCAGCTGTACTACATACCTATATGAGTCATATATTCACATCTCTTGAACCGTATGTAACTCTTACTGGGTCACATATACTCACATGACATCTGTTCTTTTTTTCCCTGCAGGATGTTCTACGGACCAGGTGGACCATATGCTCTTTTTGCAGGGAAAGATGCAAGCCGAGCTTTGGCAAAGATGTCGTTTGAGGAAAACGACTTGACAGGAGACATCTCGGGTCTCGGCCCATTTGAGCTAGAGGCGTTGCAAGACTGGGAGTACAAGTTCATGAGCAAGTACGTCAAAGTCGGGACCATTCAAAAGAAGGATGAAGAAGGCAAAGAAAGCTCAGAACCTTCCGAGACAAAAGCTGCTGACTCAGAAGAAGGTCCTTCTACAAACACCGGAGAAGAAGCTTCCGCGGTTACCCGCGATGAAAGCATTGACGAGAAAACCGCGGAAAAGAAGGATGTTGCAAATGGTGATGCTGCAAAGGAGGAGTAAGTCAATGTAACGGGAGGCAACAACACTCTCTCTCTTGAGAAATTAGTGATAGTATTTTTCAGCGTTGAAGTATGGAGTCGTATATATAGCTCAATAAAAATGGTGGGACTTTTGTGTGTACTTTTTGGATCTTATGATTTGACATCTATTTCTGGTTAATGGAAGCTTCGAATTACATTATCTCTACAGTAAAATTGTCGATGTTTATTTTATTGGGTTATCAAAAATGAAAAAAAAAAATTCACTCTCCATCGTTAGACAAATACGAAAAGATACGCACCAATAATTATCGTCCGGAGTTTTGAAATTTCAAATATTCAACTTCAAATTGTTTTCTTCCCCCTCTCCTCTCCTCTCTCTCTCTCGCTCGGAGGCGGAAGCTAATGGGGGTGAAGCATCTTTGGGATGTATTGGAGCCTTGCAAGAGGACTTACCCACTCGATCATCTTCAGTGAGTTTGTTGCTTCGTCTCAATTTCATTTCTCTTTAATTCCGCATCGAAAATCTGGTTTTTTTTTTTTTTTGTGGGATGAAAGTCTGGGTTTTTAAAAACAAATGGTATAAGGCTTGACGAGATCTCCGTTGGTATTTGGGAAATTGCTGTAGAAACAAAAGGGTATGCGTGGATCTCTCGTGTTGGATGGTGGAACTGCATAAAGTTAACCAATCGTATTGCGCCACTAAAGAAAAAGTTTACCTCCGAGGATTCTTTCATCGCCTCCGAGCCCTAATTGCCCTTAACTGCACCGTCATTTTAGTCTCAGGTGACAACAGCTGCGAAATTTTCATCACTTGTGAACGAATTTGGGGATTTGTTTGTAGCACAATTTGTGTCATTTCGCTGGTGGGTCTGTTGTTTGTGCAGCGTTTGTCTTCTTGTCATTGTGAGCAATAAATGTAGCAGAAGCATGAGTGATCACATCAGTTTTGAGTTATCTATGCTTTGCTCTAAAGCATTGTTTTTGTTTATTGTTTTGAGCTTACTCCTATGTGCCTCGTAATTGTAGATGGTTCAATTCCTGGAATCAAAGTACCAACTTACAGGCGTCGGTTAAAATCAAGATTCGAGGTACAGTGATCCCAAATGAGGCACTAGTGCTTTTATCCTTGCAATATGATGGCTAGTTCTCGGAGTTGTTTTTTTCGATTAATGCTTTATTGGTTCAGCCAGGTCGCTGACGATGCCGTTGAACCTGGAAAAGAGGCTTCACTCAGAAGAAATATGGGGTCTGAGTTCTCCTGCATGATAAAAGAGGCAAAGGTTATTGCATCAACACTGGGGATACTTTGTTTAGACGGGTAATTTCTTCAAGATCGACAAAGAGACTTTGGTTTGAGTGTGTTGCTTTAGTTATGCAAAGTTTGGAATTGTACACATGGTCATGCAATTGCAAACATTGACGAACAGATTCTCTTCTCCTTCAAATTCAGGGTTGAGGAAGCTGAGGCACAATGTGCTCTGTTAAACTCGGAATCTTTATGTGTAAGAAACATTTGTGCAGCTTTAGTTAGTTTCTTGTTCGTCATGCTTTTAACTCAATAGTCAATAATAAACGATGGTTTTCGTGATCATCGACAGGACGCCTGTTTTAGCTCCGATTCAGATATTTTCCTTTTTGGCGCCAAGACTGTGTACAGAGAGATATGCCTTGGTGAGTGGAAAGAGACTCTTTAGCAGTCTCGGTGTTTCTTTTATCGTCCGATATTGTTAGTGGTATTATATATGGCCTTATAGTCTGCTAATGAACTAGGTGAAGGAGGTTACATTGTTTGCTATGAGATGGAAGACATCAAGAAAAAGCTTGGGCTTGGACGGAACTCATTGGTAACTTTACGAGTCTCTTTTAGTCATTAGCTTTACATACTTAACCCTGAACTTTCATTTTCACGAAGCTGCACCGTGTTCGTGTTATTACAAAATGGTTTGATCGGCAAAAGCATGACTGATGAATGCATACTTGCAAAAGGTGGCCTTTGGTATTTTAACCTACTGCAACATTGTAGTTTTAAGGGATCAATTCATTTTAGCTGCATTAGTAGACGAGAAAACCAGCTATAGATTGTTGTCTATCGTTCCATACGTCAAAGAACTTTGAGATATTTGCTATGTTTCATCATTTTACAAGGTCACTGATACAATTATTTCTTTGGTGAGGTCCCAGATAGCTCTGGCGCTTCTGCTTGGCAGTGACTACTCCCAGGGAGTTCGTGGTATTCGTCAGGTGTGTTGATAGCTGGAGCTCTTAAACCATCATCTATAGGGTCTTTATGTTATTCTAGTTTGCATGTTTCATTAAGAGTTGGGTGTTACAGACCTTTGATGGAATTTCTTCTGTAAACAGCAAAAAGCTTGCGAGATTGTTAGGTCTGTTGGAGAAAATGCTATCCTTGAAAAGGCTTCATCAGAAGGACTTTCCTTTGTGAAAAAGCCGAGAAATTCGAAGAAGCAATCTGTGTGCAGTAAAAAGGGGACCTTACCCTTGGTGGTTATAAATGGTACTTGAAGCAGCAACAACTTCTTGTGTTTTGTGATATGACATGCTTTGCTTATGCAGTTAGTTGCAACTTGGTTCAGGAAGTAATCGTGATCCAGAAGGACTGGAAGAGATCAAAGAGGTGATTGATGCATTCATGAATCCCAAGTGCCACCCAGCAGACTCTAATACAGTTTCCAGGTTAATCCTTCTTTCCATTTCTTTGTTTGCAGTCCTGTAATGATAGTTCTGCTCTTAGATATACCTATGCGTAGAGCTAGCACGTGCATATGCCTCTCTTCTGTAGCAATCATCTGAGTTAAGGATATGGATGAAGGAAGTAATATACATTTCAATTCTGGTTTTGCAGGGCTCTGGCTGAATTCTCTTTCCAGCGAACCAAGCTTCAGGAGATATGCCATCAGTTCTTTGAGTGGCCTCCTGAGAAAACAGGTATAAATTTGAATTTACATGTGTTTCGATTCCTTGTAGGTTGCATTTGCAGACATTGTACAGAAACAATCGTGGAACCTACATGTTCTTCTTTTTCTCTATCTTTCTTTTAGATGAGTACATACTTCCTAAAATCGCTGAAAGAAATCTGAGAAAGTTCGCTATTCTACAATCAAGATCAACTGAGGCTGGCGGCGTTAACCTTCCTCTCCACAAGGTACATTTCGTTCTCTCTCTCTGCAAGTTATAAGCTATGGGTTTTAGTTCCCTAGAATCATGTCTCGGACTCTGGCTATCGAGTCCAAGAACCACGTGTTATCTCAAAAGTTTGTCTTGGTTGTGGCGCTTTTTGGAAATATTGGTAAATATGAAACTTTTGGTTTCGTTTTGAATTTGGAGAAAACCAGCAGCTTAAAGTTAAGCGGCTTTCCCTTACATAATTCAGTTGGAAGTTAAAGAGAACATACTTCTGCAGCCGCAGGTGCCTGAGAAATGCCCGGTGTCCGAAATCATAAAGACTCGCAAAGTACAGGGACGAGAATGTTTTGAAGTCTCATGGAATGATCTTGAAGGGTTAGAGACGTCCATTGTTCCTGCAGATCTTGTAGAAAGGTAATTGATAATGATCAAAATTTGACATTTCACTATCATTTACTCAAGGCTGCGAATAAAGTTGATTAGAGACCTGAACATTTAGAGCTCAAGTGTGGTTGACATTGATCAAACCTGTGTTGTTTGGCCTTAATGCAAAAACTTAAATTTAAGATGAATTAGTGAACTGAAAATAGTGTCTGAAGTAAGCAGATCTTCAAGGTAAAATAGTCAGCCGTTGACCAAACCGGTTACTACAAATGCCCCAGCTCAGCGATTTAGGTTGGCTTGGCTATAGAAACTTCATAGATCTACTTATGCAGCCAAATGCTACTATTTATCTGTCACAGAGCACCAGAGATAGTTCAGTTTTGTTGGTTGGTTTACATTGAATGGTCTACGATTGGTTTTGCCTATTTCAGGGCTTGTCCTGAGAAGATCATAGAGTTCAAGGAGAAAATGGAAGCAAAGAAGAAGAAGCCGAAGCCGAAACAAAAACAACCTAAATCAAAACAGAAGGAAACAAGTTCGCCGACCAAGTCTTCTTCTCTTATCGAACTCAGCCTCAAACTACAACAAATTGCTCTCAATTCAACCTCTGTAGTTGCTACAAGCACTGTAGTTGCTACAAGCACCATAGAAGAAGCAGAGCAAGAGAATGAACAGCAAAACCCCAAGAAACATAATTACTTGTGTCTAATCGATTCGCCTGCTAAAGAAAATTCCAGTAATGATTGGTCAACCATTGATAGATTCGGTGTTTGCCCGAGTTCTTATTCATTTTATCCGGAGACAGAAGTCATTGATCTGATAAGCCCTTGTACTGAATCTCGTTCACGGAGTGTGTCAAGAAGTTATCAAGAACAGAAGAGCCATGATCACAAACTTGAGACTGTGATTGAGCTGAGTGATTCAGAGACAGATGATGAAGAACATTGCAGAAAGAGCAGAGAGCTTAGGATGTTTCTTGAAAATATTAGGAAAGACATTATCCTCTGAACTAAAAGAGGACGATAATCATTTACGTTAACTATGCAAATATTGCAATGTACGAATAGTTCCATTCCATATAATGTTATGAGCTCTTTAATCTTATTTTCATTTTCGCAGGTTTCATGATAATGATAAACTTGTAAGCTATGTTCTCTCTCTTTTGTTTCTCTCTTTTGTTGGTCATATGCCTTGCTTTAATCAATTTATAGCGTATTGCTCACGGAAAATTATATTCTTGAAATAGTTCTAAAACTGAATTTGCATGTAAATAAAATACTCAAAATTTATATAAGAGTTCACGAATCATTCTAATATTTTCAAGAAATATCCTAAGCTCTCTGCTCTTAGAAAAATTACAGAAAGAGCAGAGAGCTTAGGATGTTTCATATGCCTTGCTTTATTCAATTTAACTTTGTAATTACCAACGAACATTAAAATACGTTTAGAAAAGTTTCGAATTTGAACAGACATCATTACTCAGCTAGTATAACTAAAACAAAATGAATAAAGGTTTTAACTGAAATTTTGTATGTCAACAATAAATATTCTACTGAATTTGAAACTAGATGGTTATTCAACAACACTAATACAAACCTTTTTTTTTTTGTATGCTAAAATCTACTTAATATATCATGCTTTTCAATTAAATTTTTTATACATGCATCATCAATGAACATATACTTTTTATATGCATGCATGATGACAAGTCAAAATGTACCAAGAAATGATTTTTTTTTCTTTTTTGTTGGCTACCAAGAAATGAATTTATGAGAGGCCGTTTCCAAGAAAACAATTATAAATAAATTAAAGATATATTTAATTATAAATTGAACTTGAATTAAAACCTATATTGAATTGTGATTACTTTTAGTTTTCTATGTTGTTGATGACTTAACAGTGTAAAACTGTAAATTATGTAGTACTACCCAAATAAGAACCAAAAGTAAACAAGTGATGGGCTTCTTTCAAATCCCAAACTTGGCTACTCAAAGGTAGTATTTGAATTTGACTGAATAGATTTGATAACTGGTTTACAGGAATAGCTTGCTTGGCTAGTGCTCTAATCCTTATACAAGGACATTAAAGAACTTTTTCTAACTTTTTTTTTTTTTTGCAACAACTTCTTCTAACTTTAGAAGATGTTCCACTGAAAATTTAACCTCGCGAAAGGAATATGATTGGCCACCTATAAAGAGTTGATATATATATATATGTCCCTAAGTATTACTATTCATTAGTGCGGTTTGATAAGCCTTTGGTATAAACAAATACTAGCATTAAATTAGAAAAGGAAAAAATATAATAGGCAAAGTTATAATAACTAACACACATTTTTGGATTTTAAAAACATATTTTGATGGATTGTAATCAGTGTATCATAACTATAACAAACCAGAAATGCCATCTATAATTATCGTTATCATTGTCACAGGACCGTATGTAATTCAGCTTTAGATTCGAAAACATGTTTGTGTCAGTGTGAATAGTACATAACAACAAAAAATGTATATATAGAAAATATAAAAGTACATGACTCTAATTTGCCCAACGTGGTGTATATATATTATATATAGATACACTTATAAAATTAAGCAAAACCGGAAGTATTTAACCAAACTTTCTTTGATTGACACCTCTTGGTGACCAAACGAAAAGAAGTATAAACTTTAAATATTACAATTTGATCAAATCTTTCCGCGAATTGGGGCAAAGGGTTGACTCTAAACAATACTTGTTTTAGTTCCTCGATAACGAAATTCGTTTTCCGATTAGATTATATGATTATCGTTAAACGATAATTAGTAGTTCACAGTAGACATACGTAACTATGATAGTGAATGGTGCAATAGATTAAGAACGGTCGAGAAGCAGAACGGAAGAAAACATACATATGTTACCATTCAACTAAAAAGTCATACTTGAGAAAACGATATTGGAATCTTGAATTGAAACAATAAAGTTATAAAATTATTTTTTAAATAGTGAACGCCAAATGATTGATCCGCAGCTAACGTCACTCCAGTGTCGGTGGCTAAGGTGTTTTGCTCAGCGGAGGCACCATTTTTATCATTATCTTTTTCTTTTTTTTTCACTTGTCTAATTTTCATTAAAAACACAAAGAAAATATATATTGGTGGAATACATGTTTGGAATTCTAAGCCGGCAGATAACAAAACATCTCCGGAGACTAAGCCCCAACACCGGGGAGACTAAAGACTTTTACAAAGAACCAAACTAGAAGAATCTAAAACAGACGGAACAAAAAGATCAAAGCAATTGAAACCTAATCACTTGCTGAAACAGAAGAGAGCTCAAAGACAATCCGAAGAACTTGTTACGTCGGAGGAGAACTGAGAGACAGAGAGCCTCGAGAAGGATCGAAACAACAAGGATACCTCCATAAGGACTGATAATCCGAAGAGAGAAACTAAACGAGCTCAAACCAGAAACAACACCGGCAGGAACGAAAGCAGACACCCAGCTAAAACAGAACACAACAGCAAACTCCAACAAAACCACACCCAAAAAGCGAAGAAAACGAGAGGATCTAGGGTCAAGGAGAAGATACCTTGACATCCGACCGGGAACAAGCCAAAGAAGATCAGAACCTCAAACACGCGGACACAACGAGCTAGCTTCAGCCACCTACAGACAGAAGCCAACCACCTCCTCGGAAGAGCTGAAGTGAAGACTGAGACTACTGCAACTTTTTGAACCCAACTTCAAAACCAAGGAAGTCTAAAAGAAGAGCTTATAGGTGCAACTGCAGCAAAATACCATCGCTGCTTCAGACTTAGCCGAAGCGCCGAAATTAAGGCACGCCATAGAGGAACCCTAATTGGAGAAGAAAGGATCCAAGATTAGATCCAAAATCAAAAACCAAATCTATAGATCTAGATCTAAGAAATTAACACTAAAAAGTGTTATCATTATCATATAGAGGCATTCTAAAAAATATTTCATGTTTTTCTTTTGGTATATACTACACAAAAAAAGTGTATAATAACATGCTTGGATAAACTTTTTAGCAATGATTTTAAAACGGACCGGTAACCAAACCGGTAATACTTTTGGATCATAGGTCAATATGGTTAGACCGGGTTCAATCTATTTCGATTGGATTTGATGATATTTTAAGAATAATATTATAAGACATATATCTTATAGTCCTTTTTTTTTTTTGTTGATAGCAGTTTTATATTTTTTTCTATGAATATAACTACTTCCTTTGTTCTTTAAAGAAGGTTGTTTTAGAAAAAAAAAAAATTGTTTCAAAAAGAAGGATGTTTTCAATTTTTTAGGTGTAGTTATTATTCACTTTTACTTAATTTACCCTTATAACATTTATTATTTTAAAGAAAACTAAAGTAATAACTAATAAAACAAGGTTGGAAAAGTCTTTTTAATATTTGTAAAAAAACTCAAAACAACCTTCTTTAAGGAACAGAGAGAGTATGATATTGAAATACCAATATAATCGGTCATTTCAATAATTATAATGTTTGAAAAAACCTAAAAAGTAACAAACTGAATGTATAACAAAAATTTAAAAAACAAAAAGCAAAAAAGATAGAGTAACACATTCAAACATTATTCTCTAAATCTTCATCATCTTAAAAATATATATAATAGTTAAACATTTATAATTTTAAAGTAGAATTTAAAATCATACCATGAATGATTTCTTCGTCATCTTTGAGAAATTCTTCAAGAAGTTTATCTTCTAGCTCAGAAAAATCAAGTTTTCTTTCTCTTTATCTTTCCATAATCCAAACTCAGTTTTATCGATTGACTCATCTTTTGTCATTGATCTACACAAAAATAGTAACTTATATATCACTAACTATGGATAATATTAATATTTTAATAAAAATAATAAATATGCCTCGAAAGATATTTGATATGAATTTTTAACTAGTGCTTATAGGTTTGACTGTTAACCCAATTCGGAAATTGTTCCGATTTGTGGTTGGATCCGATTTGACCGCCGGTCCAGTCCGGTTTTAAAAACATTACTTTTTAGTCTTTCTAAATGGATTTCATAAACCTAGTTAAGTATCATTTTCCATTAATAAAAGCTGTAGAATCTTTGAAAAGAATAATGTTTTTGTGGTATTTTGTGATATTTTCTAATTTTTTCACCCACCAACTACCGTACGATTGCCGTAACATTACATCATTTTCAGTGTTTTACGTTTGCATTTTGTAGAACTTGTATATAATAAAGCAATAACTAAATACATTAGATTTTTTTTACCAAAATAAATTATTCTAATTTGTCATTTTGTCAAACCAATAATTTATTAATTTAATAATGTCATAATAATAATTCAAACAAGTATCTATATTATAATTATAACTGAATTAATATAAAGGATAAAAACAAAAGCCAATTCACCAATTATATATCTGTTTGAGTTTCATAATTTACAAGAGTTTTTCTTGAGGAAGGCAAGTTATGTGTTAGTTAAAGATTGCAAAAGTCTTCTTCAACTCTATCATTAGAATAATAAATAACTTAAACAGTTGAATTAGAAATATTTCTATTCATAACCAATAAGAAGATTTCACATGAGTTGTCAAAAAAAAAAAAATTCACATGCTAATTATTTAGTGAATTACTGAAAATGTCGTCAATTAATGCCTCTTCAAAAAAACTGGTCTACTAGTCGACTAGCTAATCATTTTTAACCGTCTTAATTTTAAGAAAATCAATTGAATTAGTCGATAGAATTAACAGGTTCATCGTGTAATTTAATTTGTACTCATGTGATATTTTGACTTAGTAATTAATCATTTAGATTAGCTATCACGAAAAAGAAAACTCGCTTTTGCTTTTTGCTATTACAGTTACGATATTTTTTTTATTAGATCGGCCGGCTATTTCATGATGTCATGATGAACAATTTGAAGAAAAAAAAAGAAGAAAAATTAGAGGTTTATCAAGTAATTAATCAATTGCAAGCATTTAAAATTTCTAAGAAATTTCAAGCAAATAAATAATCTCACCAGCCACAACTCTATTATTGTGGCAGTTTTATTAAGTTATCCCCAACATAATTTGAAAAGGCAATCAAAACAAAGACATTTTACAAAAGTCTGATTTTTCACGAAACTATATTTTTTTATGGAGAAAATATTATTTTATTCGTTTCAAAAAAAAAAAAATTATTTATTTAATTAAAGGCATTGTCGTAAAGGCATTGTCGTATTGAAATTATGACACTGAAATTCAAATAGTTTGGCTCCACCTAAATTAATAAAGATTTGATACAGTGTTTCAAATGCGAGATATCATCTAACAAATATTTCGTGTTGAACAAGCCCTCTTTCATATGAAAAGTTCTACATCATAATGAATTATATAATATAACTCTCTTTTTTGTTGCTAATCTTTTTGTTATTGTTATATAGATAAAATAAAATGTCTCTTCAAAACTGCCTATATATCTGCCCTTCTTCGAACCACACGTATCGGTATCAAAGATTGTCATCTCCAATCTACATTTATTTATATATACGTCCTTCAGTGTCATCATATACATATATATATGGTCAAGTTAACTAAAAGATAAAAATGGAGTTTAAATCAGAAAAATCAAACCGAAAACTGAAATCCAAAGAGAAGCAAAGGAAAGGATTATGGTCACCGGAAGAAGATGAGAAGCTTAGGAGTCATGTGCTCAAGTATGGTCATGGATGCTGGAGTACTATTCCTATTCAAGCTGGTAACTTTTAATAAAATTTCCTAACGATTTTTTTTTTATCGTTTTGAGAAAGAAAAAAAACAGCATTATAATTCATACCATTATTAAAATAGTGTGTGTGAGTTACATTTTTAGTTATATAATAATTCATACCATTATAAAAAAACAACATTACATTTTTAGTTAGATGAATTTTTTTAACTTCAGTAAATAAATAGATAGGTTCTTTCGATATTGTCATCATTTATACAAATCAACTAGACGTTCGTGCGTTACGTATGCTCGAATGTCGAATGTATCACTTTCTAAAAATAATTTTAGAATTTGATAAGGACTTGACAGACTAAATTGGTTATAGGATTGCAGCGGAATGGGAAGAGTTGTAGATTAAGGTGGGTTAATTATTTAAGACCTGGACTTAAGAAGGGTTTATTTACTGAAGAAGAGGAAACTATACTTCTCTCACTCCATTCCATCTTGGGTAACAAGTAAGTCGTTCAAATGACCACTATATTAAAAATAGCTTTTAAATTACGTATACGCAAATCTCAGTTAATAAAAATAAGCTGTAATATAATGTTTTCATTTTTGTTTACTGAAGAAGAGGAAACTGCACTTCTCTCACTCCATTCCATTTTAGTGTTTTCGAAATAAAGAGCATTTTGATATAAAATCTAGATTTTGTTTCATAATGTTGAATTTATCTAGTGTTTTTCTTTTACAAGATGGTCTAAGATAGCGAAATATTTACCTGGAAGAACGGACAACGAGATCAAAAACTATTGGCATTCTTATCTAAAGAAGAAGAGAGTAGCTTCGACAAAACATGAAACCACAAGAACCCCTCAAACACATTCAATCACAACAAGCTCACTCGAGGTTTCTTCAACTAGCAATGTCGGCAAATCGTTTAATGCTCAAATCTCAAGCTTTTCGCCAAGTGTCGTGTTCTCCGAGTGGTTAGATCACAGTTTGCTTGTGGATCAATCACCTCAAAATTGTAGTTACGCTCAAGACCACCTTATTGTACCGGAAGAGCGAGGAATTTGGGAAACATGTGGCACGTCTCTTTACGAAAACAACAACAACTCTTTCGATGATTTCATACCAAATTCTGATTTTTTGTGGGAAGATCATTTATCTGAGATTCAGTTCTGTACTTCATTCTCAGACAATTTTTTGTTCAATGAGCAACGATGAAGTCCAAGATAAGTAAGAGTGTGTGGTTAATTATAGGTAAAGAGAAGTGTAAACAGTAAATAATAAATAATGCAATTAGACTTCATTAAAATTGTACTTTACTATATTTCAAAATCCTTTTATGTTCATCATCGTCATATTTGTTGTACATGTAATTACTTGTAATACTATAATAATATAGCCAAATTAAGATCTCTATTCTACCGAAACTAGTCAGGTGTTGGGTTAAACCGATGGGTCTAACCCGTTTTTAACTCAGGCTACGTATAAACGAGAGATCTCAAATTGGGATGGAAAATGTTATAGCAAAGTAAAACAAAAATCGGTGCATTAAAACATTAAAATAGGGAAGATTCAAAATGTAAAAATCTCGATAAATAAAGGGTAATAACACAATTCAGCTCTATCCAGAAACATAAACTAACATCGAAAACTCCCTTACATTCCAGTGAAAGCCTTCTTTCCGAAAGCAGAAGCACCAGCCGGAATCACCCTCAACACATTGAACCTCACAGTCTTCGACACTGGCCTGAAAACACCAAATTACAACAACAAAAAAGAGGATCAAATCAACTGAACAAAACCAGAACCAACAGAGAGACATTGTTGTTGTTCTGAATCGAATCATAACCTGCATTGGCCAATGATGACATGGTCTCCTTCCTTGACACGGAAGCAAGGTGAGACGTGAGCAGGGATGTTCGAGTGCCTCTTTTCATACCTGAGAAGACGAGGAGGATAAATACTTTTTAAGACATTGATGTGAAAGTCATATCGACAAATTTATAGACGCATGTGTATGTAAAATACCTCTGATACTTCTTCACAAAGTGGAGGTAATTCCTACGCACGATAATAGTCCTCTGCATTTTGGCGCTGTGGCAAGTACCAGCTAAGATACGGCCTCTTATCGAAACAGTTCCGGTGAAGGGACACTTGCTGTCAATGTAAGTTCCTGTTCCATACGAAAACAAAACACAATCGCCTCAGAATCTGACCTAAAGATATAGGGAGATTAATAATACATGTTTCTAAGATGGATTTTTGTTTACTGCTTCATACTACAAACTCTTAATTCCAGTAGTTAGATACAACTCTAAAAACTCAAAGCCTAGTGAACAGAGAGCAGACTGATCGAAATTATATGGAAAACAAACAGCAACACGGATCCAATTACGATAGAGAGTCAACAATACTCTAGAGATTCTAATGAACAGTTGGTTTGGTTGCTGGCTTAATCTAAGATTTCAATTTTATCAAATGGGGAGATAAATCAAAGACTAAGAATTCGAAGGCCATGCATCAATCAACCACAAGAAATCATCATAATTCAGAGTTCCACCTATTACAAGTTACTAACGCGAGATGAGGATAAAAGTGAAGGAAACAAACCTTGAATGGCTTCAGGGGGAGTCTTAAAGCCCAAACCAATGTTCTTATAGAATCGGTTTCCACCCTTCCCAGGCCTCTTTCCCTTTCCAGATATCTTCGAGCTGATAAACAGAAACAAGGAAGCATGTAAATAACTTGGAGAACTTGAATAGCATAAAATCACAGTGAAACACACAGCGGGAAATCGAATCGCAGATTACCTAAGGAAGACCTTGGGCTGCTTCAGAAAAGCTTTCTCAGTCTGAAAATCGGCAACACACACAAAACAAAGGAAATGAGAATCACTAAGTGGATACGAACCGATAGATCTAAAGGAGCATAGTGTAGAATTAAAAACGATCGAATGACCTGTTCCGCCATGGCTGCTGTTGGCTCTCTCGTGAAAGCTTGAGGTGAAGATGTAGGAGATGATACAGCGGCAACGACGGCTTAACCTTCGAGAAAAGAAAACCCTAGTTTACAACTCTTTATAAATAAGAAAACTCCTGCTACAATACCACACACTTTATTGGGCCCTTATATTTTGGGCCTTAATATTTCGGCCTAAGGATAGGAAACACCAAAACGAGATAATGTTGAAATTTTTTTTTTTTTGGTTTCGGAATGATATAATCAAATTTTATCAACTAAAAATTGGAACTATTTTTTTTAATTTTTGTAAAATTAAAAAAAACTAAGTTAGGATTTTAAGAGGCGTGGGCGCTTCGATTTTCGGCTTGGTTTCGGTTCGGTTTTTCCGGTTTTACGGTTTATCGGTTTGATAAAAATTCAAACCATATAAAATCATACTATATATTTCGGTTTGGTATGGTTCGGTTTTTGATTTTTTGGTTTTATAAAATTTAATACATACAAAACCCATATGTATAACTTGGTTCGGTTTCGGTTTTTTCGAAATTATACTATTACGGAAAACTTTAAATATTTGATTCAAACTATGAATGGAAATATTAATAATAGATATGAGTGAAACAAAACAAAAAATTCAAAGAATATAATTCAAATCATAAGAAATAAATATAAATCATCAATAAAACTACCAACAATATAAAAGCCAAAAACTAAAATATAAATAAATATTTTCATTCATAGTTTGTAAATATTATATTGTAAATATTTTTATAAATATTATATTTAAATTTATGAATTAAGATTTAGTAAATTATAAAGATAATTAAGCTCAATAATAAAATATGGATATAAACTAAACTAACTAAATAAGAAGATATAAATTATTTAAAATTTAGTTCTAAAATCAAAAAAAATCTTTCGGTTTGACGGTTTTTAAGTAAAACAAACCTAAACCAAAACTTTTAAAAAATAATAAACAAATGCTTTTTTTGGTTTAGCCATAACCAAACCATATCACTTTTTCGCTTTGGTATGGTTTAGTTTTTTTTGTTATGGTTTTTTTCCCCACCGTTTTTTACATCTTCAGTAAGCCTTATTAGTCCACTGTTTTTATTATGATCATTTGGGCCATGAGTCCATGACAGTTAAGAGAAAGACAAAAAATGACAAATGAAACAATTGGAAGTTTATTACATGTAGAAAGTGCAGAAGAAGCCTTTCAAGGAAAAGATATACAATTACAAATGATGAAATGAGCAAAAAATGAAAAACATAACAAGTCGTTAACATTATGGCCATGTATAACTTACTATGCCGCCAAATTAAATCAACACCAACCACCTAAACCACAGATGAAAACCATTACAGAGCAAAACGTCACAAAATCCATTTCTCCATATAAATTATCAGAAGCATCCAAATAGCTTTGTTGGAGCAGTTCCTGTGGCGCGGTACTTGGCAGCCATCTCCTCAGCCTTGAGAACATCTTCCCCGCGTTTAGCTTCGGTCATTGCTCTCTTCTCTTCAGCTTCTTTGTGGATTTGAGCTATTTTGTTCTTCATTTGCTCTGCGTACTCGGCTTTCTTCTTGATTAGCTGCTCCTGTTCACCATTCGGATTTCTTCGGGGGTTAAAAATTGGCAGCATCTTATGTAAAACGTAAAAGAACAAACTTGAAAGAAAAAAAAACATGAAAGCATAATGAATAGTCCATATATATTTACCTCAATCTTTTTTAGCTCAGCTTCCACAGATGCTTTCTTGCTGTTTTCCCAAGCTCCAACTGAAGAAAGCTTCTTCTGAGCTCTGAGTTGTAAAGTTATAAAGTTAGATTATATACAATGAAAAATATTCATAAATTCATTAACGGCTTTAAACTTTATTTTTCTAATATTTTTTTAATTAATAACAAAAAAAAAGAACTTACTTGTTCTCCACTTTGGATTTCTCAGCTTCTTCCCAAGCTTTGATGAGAGACATCCTCTTTTCTGTCTCGAGTCTAGCCAAAACAGCATCTTCACACCATTTATTTTACATACCAAAACACACACACACCAAAATAATTAGAAAATGCAAGGAAAAAATTAACAATAATAACGGTAAATTACTGAAATTTTTTAAAGTGAATTCGCAGAGTATCCTCTATTATTTTTTTGAACTTAGAGTATCCTCTATTACCCTTAAAGTATATGTATAATATATTTTTTCCTGATTATGTATCAATCATTATCTAATTCCTTAATTACCTCGGTTAACTGAACCTTCTTTCTTCTCTTCCTCAGGTTCTTCTGCAACGCAACAAGAAAACAAAACAAACGAAGAAAATATTACAATTCTTGCTCCCAAAGTTTAGACAAAATATAATATTATAACAACAGGAACTAAATTTTAGAACAACAATTTTTTTTTTTTTAAAATGATATAAACTATGTAGCTTTCTAAATTGTGAACAAGAAGGAACAAATGAGAAAAGCAAATAATAATATAGCATAAGTTTTACTAATTAGAAACAGTTGAGATATAAATGGTTTTTTTTTTATAAATAGTTTTTGTAAGACCAATTTTGTTCCATCAGTTACAGCTAAAATTTGTAATTCTTTTACTTGCGACGACGAGAACAATAGCTTTGGAATCGTCGGACTTCTCCTCCGTGGACGGCGGTGATGGGTCGGACGCGGCTGTTTCGGGCTGCGTCACCTTCTTTTCCTGCTCCTCTTGAGTCATGTCGTCGATCTTGTGGTAGCTACCGATATTACGACTAAGATTAATCTTAGAACTCTTCTGATTAATCTTAGAACTGAATATATAAGGAATTCGATTATTTAATAGAGTTTGTGAGATTACCTGTAGATACGAAAAACTGAGCTGGATTGAGCAATGTCCTGTCTCTCGTTGGCAGAGAATGACTTTCTATTTTTTCTTTAATGCAATTATTTGAGACAGAAAAAGAAACAGATGTTATCATTTCCAGTTTAATTGTTGTGCACGATCATTATTGTTTACACAAATTCCTAAAACCTAATAATGATATTTAAGAATTCAGCCATATTCTTTTTGGTATAATAGTTTTTAACAAAAATTCAGTTTTAATCTTTTTATATTAGTATATTAATTAAAAAAAATATTTAATGTATTAATAAAAGGTAGAATATAATTTTTAATATTTTTTAATATGTGTGAAAATAGTAAAATAACACTATTTATGAAACAGCTAAAATATAGTTTATTTTTTACATTAATATTTGATTGCATAAATAATTTAAAAATTTTAAATTTATGATATTTTTTAAAACAAAGAGATTTTTTTTTCAATAACCACAAAAAATACCTGCAGACTAACCAATACTGTATATCTTTCTAACTCTCTCTCTCCATCTCTTTCTAACAATTTTGGTTATTGTAATTTTTATTTTGGTTATTCACCAAAATAACTCTAAAAAAAATTAAACGGAACTACGATATAACGAACAAAATAACTCTTCCGTCACTACGATTAAATAACAAAATGACGAACTTTAAAACTTAAACCATAATCATCGCGTACAACCACTCTGACTCTGAGGCCAACCCAACTCTCGGTGGGAGCAGAGCAGGTGAATCCAATCAATCACATAAGTCTTTCATTTCTTTTAATTCTAAACCTAAGGAGATTGCTCCTATCAGCAAATCAATCATTATATTCTCACTCCGAATAGTTTTGAAATATAAGCCCAAAATCAATCAACCTTTGGCTTGGCTGAGAACATATATTGCCACGAATTAACTCTCTTTTGATTTCCCGACTCTCTTTTTTATTAAAAAAAAATTTCCCGACTCTCTTACCGATCGAATTCTGTTATTCTGCATATTGATTTGAGTGTTGTAATACCCTTGTAAGAATAATACATATACATTTTCGCAAAAAAATAAATAAATAAATAATACATATACAGTACACAGCAGTGTTTCGAGTCTCTTTCAAAATGCATGCATATGATAACCAGATTTAATAAAAACACCTTGACAACTGATTTTAGTTATCAATACTTCTTTTTCTTAAATATTTTTGTTTTCTTCTCAAAACCATTCCTATTGTTTTTTGCCTAAGAAAGGTTTGGCTATATCAAGTCACTCAACATCCATTTATAAGCTATATTAAGATATTTCTTTGATTTATACTGATTCTTTTGTTTCTAACTTTTTGTTTTTTGTTTGTTAAAGGATTTTCAATTTCTAACTTTATTTAAACTCTATTCTACTAGTATTTCTTTTCATTTACATTATTAGGTTCCAAGATTCCATGGCTACCGTGAAAACAACAAAACCAAATTGGAGATGTTAATCGGATCTAATAGATTATGCAGATTGGTTCTGATTTGGTCATAATTTTTTAGACTATATATGTTTTGTACGATCTAGTTTAAAGTTTTTTTTTATTATTATATAAGAAATCCAGTCTTAGGATTGTAATCTCCTTGGACCGGAGACAAGAACGGACCAGAGACAACCTGAGACAAAAGAATTGAACCCAAGACCACAGGTAAAAAACAAAAATTAAAGGTTCAAAGTTTTTGTGTATTTAAGAAGTTTACCTTTAATATTATTGGTGATAATTTTACCTTTTAAATTTAGAATTGAGACTTCTAAAAGGATACGGATTCGTGAGTATTAAGATTGGAGTCTTTTAATTTTGTCTATATAAAAAAGGTTATTCTTGTCATAAGTTTAAATGTAGCCTCTACAATAAGCTTTTGCTTATTTTTAGCAAATCAATACACGTCAATAAAAGTCATGGGATTGATTATATAGATAAAATTCAAGCAACTTGTTCGTAATTCATGTTCCACTTATGATACTAACAATCATTTTCTAAGAAATCTCATATATCGATTCTTCCACGAAAAGCAGATTTTCCTCGAACTCTCAAATTTAAAGGTAACTAATCAGATGTTTATAGCTTCAATTTTACATAAATAAAGGAAGCTGGCTGATTTATTTGTTTTTGAAGATGTTTGGGGCAAGTTTTTGCATACTAGCGGTTTTGGTGATATCCAATTATCCGGTGGAATCTGTCACAATCAATCAAACACACTCAGCAAAGCTTGATAAACCTAGTAGGGAAGTATTCGAACATTCAGCGTTGAATTGCCGAAAACACAGTGCGATTTTGACGGATTTTGGAGCTGTTGGTGATGGAAAAACCTTAAACACGAAAGCTTTTAGAAACGCCATAAGCAACCTTACTGCGAAGGCGGCCGATGGTGGAATCCAACTCATTGTCCCGAAAGGGAAATGGCTCACCGGAAGTTTCAACCTAACCAGCCATTTTACATTGCATATCCAAGAAGGTGCAACTATCCTTGCTTCTCAGGTAATATCTATATTTAGGTTATTAGGTTTTATAATTAATATAAAAATAGTTTGTCTAATCTAATCAATTACAATCAAACGTCTGGCTTAGTACTGTGGATATTTTGATCAAATAAATTTGTCGCAATCTATATATATATATATATATATATATATATATATATATATTATTTTTTTTGACACAACTCGCAATCTATCAATATCAATTTTTATCTACTTTGTTTTTTTTTGATCAACCAAGCCTTTAATAGAAGATTAATTTAGGCTCCCCTAAGGAGTAAGAGTTAACAAAAGAAAGAGCCGACTTAGCTAGAGTATCAGCTTTATCAATTTTTATCTACTATATTAATTTTTTCGCGATCAACTGTTTTCACAAACGTAATTTTGACCTACGATATGCATGTTCTTCGGAACAAATAGACTAAACTAAAACAAAACTTATGTAAATTAAAGTCTAATTGATCGAATCAGACTACATTTGTAATTATGCTGTATCGAAAGTGTTGTATAGCATATATAGATACAAAAGTAACAATTCGATTTGAGATAAAATAATTTATATATGGTTTGAAACAAACAGGACGAATCTGAATATCCAATGCTTCCGGCTTTGCCGTCATACGGATATACAAGGCCTGCTAGTTTAATCTACGGAAGAAACTTAACCGATGTTGTTATCACCGGTAGGCACACTAATTTTTGTCATTATTAATATCCATCAAACAATTTATTGGGCATGCGATCGAAGCAAATGTATATTGGTTTATAAGACCAAATGTTGTTTTATCAGGTAACAAAGGAACGATCCATGGACAAGGGAAGTCATGGTGGGCGAAGTATGGAAATGATGGTTTCAAGTCGTCAAAGTTCTTTAAAAAAACAAGGTGCGTAGTATCATTTACTTTACTAATTCACATTGTTTTTTTATTGATACAAATTAATTTATATCATTTATATAATTGACTTTGAAAGTGGTGACTCTAATACTTTGTGTCGATAAAATCAATTGATGCAACTAGTTTCATCATTTTTGTAATTGATGTTAATATGTATTATTTGTATAAAAAAAAAGTAAATATTTGCATCAGTTAATATAAATGAAGTAAACATTTGCATCATTTAATATAAATGAAGTAAATATTTGCATCAGTTTATATAAATGATGTTAATATTTGTTTTGCTTATAAAAATTGACGTTATATATTTATATCATATAATTTAGTTGATACTATTATTATCAATTATAAATAAGTGATATTAAAATTTGTATTAGTTTTTGTAATATTATCAATTTAAAATAACGAATCATTGTGTAATAATATATGTAAATACATATGCA
This sequence comes from Alliaria petiolata, assembly GCA_020283515.1. NCBI lineage: Eukaryota > Viridiplantae > Streptophyta > Magnoliopsida > Brassicales > Brassicaceae > Alliaria > Alliaria petiolata. Next base: position 116,081,380 of record JAHZTW010000002.1, on the reverse strand, counting down.
TGATTTATAACATATATAAAAACTAAAATTTGGTGCCCATGAATTTATTAATAGAGTACTACTTTTTATCATTCATGTGTGATAAATAGTTGTTTAATTAAAAATTGGGCAATTTTCTTAAAAAGCACAAAATAAAATTTCTTTTTCAAAAATAGCTTCATACGCTCAATTTTTTCATAAATAGCCTTCATTAAAATTAGAAAAACCTTTCTAAATATGTCTAACGATTTTTTAAATTTCATTAAAGTTAAGAAAAATTTATAAATGTGTCTAACGGCTTCCTAACGGCTTCCTAACGGCTTTATTAAAAGTTAGAAAAACATTTCTAAATGTGTATAACGGCTTTCTAATAATGTTAAAAATGATTCACAAGGTTTTTGGGGCTATTATTGAATTGAAAACTTAAAAAGAGGCTATTTGAAGCAATTTCTCTTAAAAATTTGTTTGCATAATTTTTTATAACTGAAAGAAATATTAACAACATTTATAATTGATATTAATTTTGCATCATTTAATTAAATTGATGCTAATCAAATTGAGTAATTGTTTCGGTTATGTAATTGATATAAACTTATATTTTGTGTTAGTTTTTAAAAAATGAAATAAATTAATATTGACTTGTATTAATTTTCTTTTAATTGATGTTAATTATGTTAGTATTATTTAAACTCCCATAAAATCATATTTGGTGTTAATTTTTAGTAAATGATTATATTCTAAATAGAATCAATTATTTTTTTGACAGTTTATAAGTAATGCTATCTACCTTATTAATTCTTGCAGTGAGAGACGACCCATGTTGATCGAGATTCAATCCTCCGAAAATGTTCAGATCTCGAACATTAATTTGATCGATCCTCCGATGTGGGGTATTCATCCTGTGTATTGTGGGATATTAAAAATATTAAAATCGCTTCTCCTATTGATTCTCCTAACACCGATGGAATCAACCCAGGTAAAAGCAAAAAAAGCAGAATATAAACACTTATTAATTTTCATATAATATATATTATGAATTGGTATCATAGTTTTTTGGGATATAGTCGGTGGGCACTTCGGTTTTCGGCTTGGTTTCGGTTAAGTTTTTTCGATTTATCGGTTTTATAAAAATTCAAACCATATAAAAACCATATATATTTTTTTGGTTTGGTATGGTTCGGTTTTCTTTGGTTTTCAGTTTTTGGGTTTTATAAAAATTAAACTATTACGAAAAACCTTGAATCTTTGATTCAAACTATGAATGGAAATATTAATAATAGATATGAGTAAAACAAAACAAAAAGTTCAAAGAATAGAATTCAAATCATAGAAAATAAATCTAAATCATCAATAAAACCAACAATATAAAAGCTAAAAACTAAAATATAAATAAATATTTCCATTCATAGTTTTTAAATATTATATTTAAAATATTTATATGTAGATATTTTTTATAAATATTATATTTAAATTTATGAATTAAGATTTAGTAAATTATAAAGATAATTAAGCCCAATAATAAAATATGAACATAAACTAAACTAACAAAATAAGAAAATATAAATTATTTAAAATTTAGTTCTAAAACTAAAGAAACCTTTCGGTTTGACGGTTTTTAACCAAACCAAATTTAAACCAAAATTTTTAAAAAATAATAAGCAAATGGTTTTTTAGATTTAACCATAACCAAACCATATCACTTTTTCGGTTTGATTTGTTCGGTTACGGTTTTTTTGCCCACTCCTCATATACATGTTCCCTTCTGTTTTTCCTGGTAATTTTTAATTTGTATTCGTGAGAACATTGAATATCTGGTGTATGAATATCCGTTAAAATCTGGATATTCAATATGCTGCATTACTACTATTAAAAGTTTTTTTTTTTTTAAAAAGCTTTTAAAAAAGCAAAAGATCAAAAAAGGAATATAGATTACAATATGCATTCTAAAATCATATTTCAAATTTTATTTATTCGTTTTTAAAAGTTTTATAGTTAAATTTATACGTGTAGCCTCCTAATATTTTGTAAGTTTTGTAATATTGCGATCGTTTGTCATCATCACTCCGACTGTTCATGTTGTTGTACAAAAATAAGCCTTAATGTACAATTTAGTCTAAAATAACAACGTGGCATGTTCTACAGATTCTTGCTACAACACACTAATAGAAGAATCGTAGTCTCCGGCAACGATTGTGTGGGCATAAAGAGTGGAATCGACGAATACGGAACGATGGTCGGAATCGCGACAGAAATGCTTGCGATCCGACGGCTCACATGCATTTTGTTAAGGAAGGTTCTAGAAGAGTGTGTTTTACAAGTAATATACGATATGGTGAATATTGGTGTAGTCGGAATAAGGATAGATAATATACGATACGTATATTTAGCATTGTCTGTAAGGATGTATATAAAGCGATCGTGCATTGTCAATAAGGATCACCTTTTCCCAAAACCTTTCTCTCTAAGTTTACATGGTATCAGAGCTTCTCTAAAAGATCCAAAGATTTCTTCTGTTTGTGAGAGAAAGTAAGAAAGTATGAGTAACCAAGAAATTGCTGCTAAATCAGAATCATCAGGTCGTGCCGATGGTTCCCTGATTTCGCCATATTTTCTGTCCCCTTCAGATAATCCTGGAATGTCGATATCACCAGTCATGTTGACGGGTGAAAACTATGCCTAGTGGGCTATGGAGTTGGAGAATGCGTTGCGTGCCAAACGCAAAACTGGATTTGTCGATGGTTCGTTACCATTGCCAGACGAGAAATTCAAACCAATCGAAGCCGAGACGTGGAAGACGGTGAATTCAATGATAGTGGGGTGGATAAGGGCGTCCATCTCACCTGCGATTCGTTCGACGGTGACGTTTACGCCAGATGCGCACAAGTTGTGGAATGATTTGAAGAAGCGATTCTCAATTGGTAATCCTGTTCGTGTTTATCAATTGAAAGCGGAGCTTGCGTCGTGTAGGCAAGACGGATCGAGTGTCATGGATTACTTTGGAAGGTTGTCTAGGAAGTGGGAGGAGCTTCTCAGCTACAAACCACTACCGAAGTGCACGTGTGGAGCATCCGAGAAGTTTCTTCAAGAGTATGAAGACGAAGGTGTGCATACTTTTCTGATGGGTCTTGATGATTCCCGTTTCGGGAATGTGTGCACCAATATCATCGGATTAGATCCCCTTCCTGATCTGAATTCTGTGTACCAGAGGGTGGTGAGAGAAGAACGACGTCTTAGTTCCTCTCGCATTGAAGTCAAACAAGATGCTGTTGGTTTTCTTTCAAAAACAGAGGCGGCTACAGTTGAGAATCCATCGATGAATGGATTCATTGCAGCAGTGGCACGAAGTCGTGGTTCTGTTGTCTGTGCTCACTGTGGGAGATCGAGTCATGAGAAGAAAGAGTGCTGGCAGATTGTCGGTTTTCCGGAGTGGTTTGCAGAACGCAATCAAGGTGGAGAACGTGGTCGTGGTGGAGCGAACAGAGGTAGAGGTCGTGGCAGGACAAATCAGCCTCGCTCCAATGCAGTGCAAGCCTCTTCACCGTCTGGAAACATTCCCAATTTCACTCCAGAACAGTGGGCCTCGTTGACAGCAATGCTCGAGCAACAAAAGTCTCAACCTATTCCGGATAAATTGAGTGGTAAGAAACAAACGGGAAAAGTCATTCTCGATACTGGAGCTTCTCATCACATGACCGGTGATGTGAACCTGCTCACGCAGCTACAGGACATCTCTATTTCTTGTCCTGTAAGCTTCGCTGATGGGAGCCAAGTCATGGCCACGAAGAATGGATTGTTGCGATTGTCGAGCAAAATTACTCTGTCACATGTCTTATTTGTGCATAATCTCAAATGCACATTGTTGTCTGTGGCTAAATTACTTAAGCAAACTGGTTGTCTTGCTGTGTTTACTGATACATTGTGTGTATTACAGGACCGTTTTACGAGGACGCTGATTGGAGCCGGTGAAGAACGGGATGGTGTTTATCTTTATCGGGATATCTCAGTTGTGCGAGGAAATAGAGTCAAAGCTGGAGAAGATCAGACTTTATGGCATCGACGTTTGGGACATCCGTCTTATGGTGTTTTAGGATTTTTACCTTTTATTTCTGGTGTTAAAGACGTTTCCGATAAGTTCGGAGGATGTGATATTTGTTTTAAGTCTAAGCAAACTCGCGAGGTGTTTTGCGAAAGTTCTAATAAAGCTTCTGTTCCGTTTGAATTAATACATGTTGATCTTTGGGGTCCTTACCGAGTTCCATCATCTTGCGGTGCGATTTACTTTCTTACCATAGTAGACGATTTCTCAAGAGCAGTCTGGATTCACTTACTTCTCGAGAAAAGTGAGGTAAAAACAGTTCTGCCTAACTTCTGTAACATGGCATATCGGCAATTTGGAAAATTTGTCAAGAAGGTCCGTAGCGACAACGGTACGGAGTTTGTGTGTTTGTCAAAATACTTTCTCGACAATGGGATAATACATCAGACATCGTGTGTTGCTACTCCGCAACAAAATGGGAGAGTAGAGCGTAAACACAGACATATACTCAACGTCTCGAGATCACTCATGTTTCAGGCTAATCTACCTATTAAATTTTGGGGTGAAAGTGTTCTCGCAGCCGCTCACATCATCAACAGAACACCGTCTAGTGTGTTGCACGGGAAGACACCATATGAGTATCTACATGGTAAGGCACCATCGTATGAGGATATTCGCACTTTTGGTTGCTTGAGTTTTGCGCACAGAACTTGGCGTGACAAAGACAAGTTCAAGGAACAGAGTCGAAAATGCATATTTGTCGGATATCCATTTGCAAAGCGAGGATGGAAGCTGTATGACTTGGAAAGTAACGAATTTTTTGTCTCCAGGGATGTAGTGTTTGACGAAAATTCATTTCCCTGTGTTGTGAATAATTTGGAGAAACCTGCAGTTATTTCTGTTCCGGTAGTTTCATCAGATTTGGTTGAGTTTACACCAGTGTTACAAGTTGTTGAAAACAGGGGGAGTGTTGTTGTGGAACAAGGAGAATCCGACGGTAGTGAGTCTCCTGTAGAAGTGTCAGCAATTGAGTCTCAGCCAGAAATTGAGCCTGAGACAGAAGTGGAGCCTGAAACAGAAACAGAGCCTGAGACAAATGTTGAGTCAGAACCTGCACTTGGTAGAGGACATCGACAAACAAAACCAAACGTGAAGCTCAGAGACTACGTCACGTACAACGCAAGTCGTCGTCCCGATAAACACTCTCGTTCCGTTCTTCACGGCAAATCACATCAATCCTCTACAACGGTTCAAGGTAAAACACTGTATCCCATAAATAGCTATGTTTCTGATGCTGTTTTCTCCGAAAAGCACCAAGTCTTTCTTGCAGCTGTTTCTTCGGGAGTAGAACCACGAAGTTACAAAGAGGCATTTCTGGACCCAAATTGGAACTATGCTGTTTCAACTGAAATTGGCGCACTTGTAGAAACCAGAACGTGGGATCTAGAGACCCTGCCCGAAGGAAAACATGCTTTAGGAAGTAAGTGGATATTCAAACTCAAGTTCAATGCTGATGGCACGATAGAAAGATATAAAGCAAGGCTTGTTGTGCTTGAGAATAATCAAATAGAAGGAGAAGACTTTGATGAAACTTTCGCACCTGTTGCCAAAATGACCACGGTACGAACGTTGTTGGAGGTTGTAGTTGCTAAGAATTGGGAGGTACATCAAATGGACATATGTAATGCCTTCTTACATGGCGACTTGGAAGAAGAAGTCTACATGAAGATACCTCCTGGATTTCGTACAGCTGATCCAACGAAAGTGTGTCGTCTCCGCAAGCCGTTGTATGGCTTGAAACAAGCACCACGGTGTTGGTTTGGAAAACTGTCTAGTGCTCTTAAGAAGTTCGGGTTCGTACAGTCTTATGCCGATTACTCTTTATTCACTTACATCAAGGGTGAGAAAAGCTTGCGTGTACTCGTGTATGTAGATGATTTGGTGGTTGCTGGCAGTGACTTGGGCATGCTCATGAAGTTTAAAGAGTACTTGAGCAAATGCTTTAAGATGAAGGACCTCGGCAAGCTCAAATACTTTCTCGGTATTGAGATCGCAAGAGAACCGGAAGGCATGTATCTTACACAGAGAAAGTACGCTTTGGACATCATAGCTGAAGCGGGGCTGCTTGGATGCAAGCCAGTGATCACACCTATGGAGCAAAATCACAAACTGCTCTCTGATAAAGGTCCGTTCTATAAAGATCCAGTACGTTTTCGACGGTTTGTGGGACGCTTGGTTTATCTCGCTATCACACGTCCGGAGTTGAGTTATGCAGTTCACGTGCTCTCTCAAGTTATGCATGAACCGAGAGAAGCACATTGGGATGCTGTTGTGAGAGTCATTCGTTACTTAAAGGGATGCCCCGGTCAAGGAATTGTGTTGAGAGCGGATAGTGATCTTCACATTAGAGCATTTTGCGATTCCGATTGGGCTTCTTGTCCACTCACTAGACGATCATTGTCTGCATTTGTGGTGTTGTTGGGACAATCTCCTGTCTCATGGAAGACTAAAAAGCAAGATACCGTGTCTCATTCTTCAGCCGAAGCAGAGTATAGAGCCATGGCGTTTACCTTACGTGAGCTCAAATGGCTAAAATGTTTGTTGGCCGATTTGGGAGTCTCACACAGTGACAGCAAATCTGCATTACATATTGCGGCAAATCCGGTCTTCCATGAACGAACCAAACATATAGAAGCAGATTGTCACAGTGTGAGAGATGCAGTCCAAGATCGTCTTATTACAACGCAACATATACGCACAGCTGAACAACCGGCAGACATAATGACTAAGGCCTTGGGGAGCTCATCGTTTGACTACCTATTGTCCAAGTTAGGCGTTTGTGACTTACACGCTTTAACTTGAGAGGGAGTGTTAAGAAAGGTTCTAAAAAAGTGTGTTGTACAAGTAATATACGATATGGTGAATATTGGTGTAGTCGGAATAAGGATAGATAATATACGATACATATATTTAGCATTGTCTGTAAGGATGTATATAAAGCGATCGTGCATTGTCAATAAGGATCACCTTTTCCCAAAACCTTTCTCTCTAAGTTTACACATTTCCCCCAACGGCGCAGGAGTAGCCTTAGGAAGCGAAATGACCGGAGGAATCGAAGGCGTCAGGATCGAAGACGTGATTCTATACAACACAAAATACGCCGTCAAGATCGAGACCGCCGAGGGCCAAGGCGGTCACATCTACAACGTTTGGGCTCGGAGAATCACGGTCAAGACATCAGAATATGTTTTCTTGATGAACGAAGCGCTCGCACCAAACCCAAGAGATGGAAACGTCCCCAAGGCCATGCCGGTGGTTACCAATATAAATTTCCGTGATATAACGGCGGAGAACGTTACGACCTCGGCGAAGCTATACGGGATGACGAAGAATCCTTTTTCGGCGATATGTATGTCGAACGTGAGTATTTCGTTGTCGAAGAAGGCGAGTAAGCAGCAGTTTTATTGTGCAGATATTATCGAAGGAGTATCAAGAAGTGTTAAGCCGGAGCCGTGCAGCTTGTTACCGGATAAGTATCCCAGAGTTCGGTTTGAGTGCCCTTTTGCGGATAAGATTCCTATTGAGAGTCTTGTCTTACAAAACTGTGGTGGTCATGTCTTCTAGATTGGATCTTCACACAATTATGTGCAGGTTTTTAATTTATGATTTCTAATGTAAATGTTGTGTATATATATTTTTTTTTGTCAACAATGTAAATGTTGTATATATGTATCATAAAACTAAAATCATGTTTTAATGGACTTTGAAAACGACATGTGTACAGTGTACATAACCTTTTTGATCAAAATCATGTTTCTAAAGAGGAACGTACAAACGGTACAACTCGACGGACATGGACCAATCTGAGTGCCATATGTCATGTTGTGATAGGTTGAAACAGAAAACAACATTTAGTTGATAAAGATGTGGTCAAATTTTTTATTGCTGTGACTAGGTTTTCGTATTTAAGTTGTTTCTTTAAAAATAAAAACCAAATTATGAAATTTCCAATTAGTTATTTTGGTCAACGATTCCAAACTTATAGAATAAGTGATATATTGTTTTTGACCAATATTTTTATTAAGTAATATCCATAATGGTTTTTACAACAAATGTAATTTACGATATATATAGTTCTGAATAGTCAATAATAAGTGAAATATAATTAAGTATATTGTTTACATCTTTTCCCAATATTCTCAATGTTATAAAATCCATACATATTAATTATTAACATATCTCTCTACAGATCTAGTAGTCTAAATTTAAAGCTGGTAATAATCAGGTCAACAGTGAGAGTACTAATCCCAAGATTATAGTATGAGGTTAACTTTAGATTTGTATTTAGGGAAACAATATCAGATGGTTACCAATTCAAATGGATCATATGTAAGATATATAGTCGTTTCGATTATTAGTTCCTTGTTTTAGAGCTTTGTTCAATTTTATAAGGAAACTTGTCAATTTACAATTTTACTAAAATCCTTATTTGGCATCCTGTTTATTTTTCTTGGAAAAAAATCTACAAACCCAATATAAATATTACTCTGTCCTCTTATTTTTCCACAAACAATTCTCTGTTTTTTTTGTTCTTAAAATATCTCAAGGTAAAGAAAAGTTCTTTCAAGGTTCCAAAAAAAAAGTTCTTTGTTTCTTCAAAAAAACTGTTGTGTTATATTTTCTGTCAAAGTTTTTGGTTCTTAAAATATATCCGCTAATGTGTATTCTTCTCGCTCTTTTGTGACAAATGGTAAAGATTATAGTCGTCTATTAGATGTTGAATATTGCATAACTTCTTCAATATTTATATAAAAACTATGAAGATCAAAATCATCTAAACATCTACATTTGATATATTCATGGAAATACTAATTTGTTTTTTTTTTGTCCAACATCTTCTTCGATTTAATCATCTTCTTTCGTGTTTCTATCTTGTGTAGATGATTAGGTTATTGATTGGCATTCTAGCCTTTTTGGCTATATTCCATTTTCCGGCGATCGAATCTCGGTGCCACCAAAAGACTTCCGGGATTGAATTTTCAGCATTGAATTGCCGGAAACACAGTGCGGTGCTAACTGAATTTGGAGGGGTTGGAGATGGGAAAACTTCTAATACAAAAGCGTTCAAAAAAGCCATAAGCAAGCTCAGCCAAATGGCGAGCGACGGCGGAGCTCAACTCGTTGTTCCTCCTGGAAAATGGCTCACCGGAAGTTTTAACCTAACCAGCCACTTCACTTTGTTCATCCAACAAGGTGCCACCATCCTTGCGTCTCAGGTAATCAACTAAATGTGTTTGATACGGTTTTGTTTGATTAAAATTTTGTTAATTAAAAAAAAAAATAGTAACCAAAGTGAAATTGAACTAAAAATATGCTGTGTTCACATAATTTTGATGTTAGTCTAGGTCTGGTTTAGGTTGTATTTGGATCCGAATTAAAAATGTAGTGTGACAAGCTAAACTGACGTAACCAAATCAAACTATACCAAATGAATCGATTTCTTACTAAACCGAGGCACTGACCTTGGAAATTTTATGAAACACTAAGTTATTGGCTTGTTTGACCTTAGTACCAAGCTTTAAATCAATTTGAATGTTTAAATGGAGAGAATGTTAGATTCCACAAATGTTGTCGCCACCTAATCCGTTTTTTTATAAACTTGTAACACCTAAATGGATTAAAACGAATGTATACTTCCGGTTTGGTTCGATCCATGACGATTTAATGTAAATTCAACTAATAATTCCGGTTTTGGCAAACATCAGGATGAATCTGAATGGCCAATGGTCGATGCCTTGCCATCGTACGGCGAAGGAAGAGACGGAACCGGAACCGGGAGATTCAACAGTCTCATCTCCGGTACAAACCTAACCGACGTGGTCATCACCGGTAAATTCCAACACAACCACGCCAAATTTTCGATTCACACCTTTAAAAAACCGGAAGGTGCTGATACGAGTTTTGGATTCTGATTTTTTTTTTGGATTATAGGTAACAACGGGACGATCAACGGACAGGGACTGTACTGATGGGATAAGTTCAAAAAGAAGCAGTTTAAAGCGACTAGACCGTACTTGATCGAGATCTTGTTCTCCGAAGATATTCAGATCTCGAACATCACTTTGATCGATTCTCCGTCGTGGAATATTCATCCCGTCTACTGTAAGAACGTCATCATCAAATCCGTCACCGTTCTCGCTCCCGTCACCGTTCCCAACACCGACGGAATCAATCCAGGTAAGGGTAGTAATCCTACGTGGCAATATTGCTATCCTACATGGCAATACTGTTATCCTACGTGGCAATATTGTTATCCTCTGTGTTTTTCGTGTGTGTGTGTGTTTGTTTTAAGCGACTCTGTTTCTTGTTTGATCCTTTTTCAGATTCTTGCACAAACACACTGATCGAGGACTGTTACATAGTCTCCGGCGACGACTGCATCGCCGTAAAAAGCGGTTGGGACCAATACGGAATCAAATTCGGGATGCCGACGCAGCAGCTCTTGATCCGACGGCTCACATGCATCTCCCCGAAAAGCGCAGGAGTAGCCTTAGGGAGCGAAATGTCCGGAGGAATCAAAGACGCCAGGATCGAAGACGTGACTCTGATCAACACGGAATCCTCAATCCGAATCAAAACCGTCGCGGGACGCGGCGGTTACGTCAAGGACATTTTCGCGAGGAGGTTCACGATGAAGACGATGAAATACGTTTTCTGGATGAACGGAGACTACAACCAGCACCCTAAAGGATACGATCCCAAGGCGTTTCCGGAAGTTACTAACATCAATTACCGTGATATGACGGCGGAGAACGTTACCATGTCGGCGAGTCTCGACGGGATTGAGAAAGATCCGTTTACGGGTATTTGTATCTCGAATGTGACTATATCTTTGTCGGATAAGCCTAAGGAGCTGCAGTGGAACTGTACGAATGTGGCTGGAGTTACGAGCAGAGTTAAGCCGGAGCCGTGTAGTTTGTTGCCGGAGAAGAAAGCTTCGGGGACGGATGCGGACTGTAAGTTTCCGTCTGATTTGATTCCGATCGAGAGTGTTGTCTTGAAGAAGTGCTCTGTTTGATATTAGTAGTGAAACATGAAAATGAATTACAAAACTTTGTTATAAATTATAAATAAAATCATTATAGATTTATAATATAGTTCATCGATCAGGTCTCACTATTAATTCTAAGTTTAAAATTCGTTTCAGAGTGGTGACTATAGTTATGAATAGTATTAGATTTACTTTCTCAATCCAATATTTAAAAAAAAAAATCAAATCTGGACAAGGAAAAAATATATTGTGTTTATAGCACAAGTACCAGAGATTTGGGGTTTGGGATCACTCGGTTATACAAAGGTGCAAAGAAAACATATTTTGTGTATATATAGAAAAATGGATTACATAATGGTACAAGCATGTGGATTATCATCGCTAAACATCGAAGCCGCGATCTCATCGCCGGCCACCGCAACGGAGTAAACGGCCGGAGTGTGGAAGAAAGTGTGAACACCACCGGTGGGATCGGTACGGTGTGCATCGGAGTAATAGTGGTTGGTCACATAAGAAGGATATTTATAGAAAGATGCAAAGTGGCTATTACCTAACCGGTATGGCCACGGTTCAGCCGCCTTACCGGCCCTTCGTACCGCTTTCAATACCTTCTTCTCCTCTAACCGGTATCCCCGAGCCGTCACTTTTTGAGTTTCCATCTCTACTTCCACCTCTTCAACTCCTGCAAAACCAATAATAATCGGAGAGAGATTAATTTAATCATCTGACCACGTGAAATAACCGGCGATATCGATATTCGTTTTAGATCGGTTGGATATGGTTAAGATTTGGCTGGGAAGTTCAATCCGGATAAGCGAACCAAACCAATAATTAATTTGGTTGAAATGTTTTTGTTTAGTCAATCTAAAAGACTAAAACTCAAATCCATATCAAACTGAAAAAAAAAAAAACGAGACAAAACTTTTACATTTGCTTAAAAATTAAAGATATAGTTGCATGCATTCATATTAGATTTAGACTTTTATTTTTACTTTGGTTACTAACATTTTAAAACTAATAATAATAAAATAAAAAACTAATCAAAACCAAGAAGAATAATAAGGTTAGAAAGAGTAAGCACTGATACTGTCATACTTGGAATAAACCAAAAAGAATAAGATTAAAACTCATAAGCTTTTAATACCTTTGATCTTGAGTATAGTTTTCTTAAGCTTAGAAGCACATCCTTCACAATCCAAGTTTGGAACTCTTATCTCCACTGACATCTACAAACACGTATCTCAGTTATTTAATATTCGTATCTTGTAAACATAGCGATACATGTGTGTGTGTGTATATAAGAAAATGAAAATGTGTGTAAACTGTGTGTGTGTATATATAAGAAAATGAAAATGTGTGTAAACTGTAAACGAAGGACAATATGTAAGAAGATTGGAGTAAGAGAGATACTCACAGACATCTTTAGAAACTCAATCCACGCTTAATTCCTTATAAAAAGAAACTCATTCCAAGCTTACTTAGTTCTAGAGAAGGAAGCAGAACACAAAAGGCTCCATATATATAGGTAGATTATGTATGTGTGTGTAAATATAGAGGTATTTGATTTGGATTATTATTTTCCTAATAGAGTAATATAGTATTTGTTATTATGTAAAGGGTTCTTGGGTTGTGAAATAGGGAGACAAAGGAAAAACACAGCACGCGTGAAATAGTAACAAAAGAGGTGTGTGAGCTTTAAGCCTTTTAGGTTTTCTTCTCTGCCCCAAATCATATCGCTCTCAGCCTCTCAGTCTCTTCCAACTACTTGTAATATTAACTTGTGTTTTTCTTTGTCAACAAATATAGCTTAGAGTTTTCGAAGTTAGAAATAAGAACTGTAAAGTATAGTACATTCCGGGTCACAAAACTAATCATTAGATAAATGCTAAATAGACTCACGATTTTTCACTTTGAGTACTTAGCCAACATAGCCATGATCGTTTGGTTACCATCATTTCATTTAAAATTATACAAATTATATATGGATGTATATCAAGATTTTTTTTATTGGTAAAATTAATAAAATTTCAGAGTATATTATATGGTCTACATGAATAATATGGCACCGCCAAATTAGAAACGCTAAATGGTTAGCTGATGTTGATAATATAGCAGTCCCTACTATAAAGAAGATAATATGAAAACAGATTTATTTATAAGCTTTGTGAACCCTTCACTTTTTTTTTGTTCAAATCTTATCATGTTTTAATATATACTTTAGTAATGAAATAATGTCATTGAAATAATTGAGAAATCTCTCATTTAGGAAAATAACAATAATCGACAAACATTTAAACTATATTATCTTTTTGGTTTATTAAGTTTATTACATTAAATGCAATTTTTTGGAGTTGGAGGCTTCATGATATAAATTGATAAATATATCATACAGTAGAACCTCTATAAATTAATACTCGATAAATTAATAATCACTATAAATTAATAAATTTTGTTGGTCCCGAGTCGGGGCAGTGTAAAAATTAGCGAAATTCGATAAGATAATAAGATAATAATTTTTTTGAAACTCTTATGTAAATATATGGTCTCAATAATAAGCTAAATTAATAATTATACATTTAAGCATATATATCTACATATATAAATAAGGTAATATAGTAAAATATGATTAAGTTATTGTTTTAAGTTTATAAACATTGTTGATTTATCTTTAAATTCTTTGATATGATATTTTTCTAAATGAATTTTATAATTTCAAAAACATTTTTGTATTGTTTCTTGATAAATGTTAAAAGTTCATACCAAGAGGGTTGGGTTGAGAATTTAGATACTTGACTTTCGTTGGCGTAACTTAATGAAACCAAGTATTCAACTTTTGTGAATAATATGAAAGGAAATAATGTAAAAGCAAAAGATGAGAGCGTAAAGTCTGTTTTTTTTATGTGAAGTTGTGATTAAGGTAGGGACATGGATAGTTATTAAGCATGAGCTTTAATTCAAAATTGTGAAAGAGGGCACTCCCAAAAAGATTTGTTCATCCATCATTTCGTTTCCATTATTGGTTAAGAGGAGCCAAGATTATATGATACTAGAGGAAGGCTCGCGCGTTGCACGAGTTTATGTGATATTTTGAATGTTTTAATTTTACAATCTATTTCATTATATTTGTTAGTAAATGTTTGTAGGTGAATATTAGTTTTAAAGTTGTGAATACCATGCATTTTTATTAAAAAATTATATTAAAAGGTTAGCGGAATAATAATATCTACAGAGAATAAGGTTTGATTCTATTAGGGCGGTAAAGCTGCCACCATTCCAAGAAAGCACGTGGGCATGATCAGAAAGAAGGTCTCAGAGAATAAAATCCAGATTGCGCAGTGGTGGTGGTTTGAGTTACGATGGATTAGGGAAGGAAAGAGTGAACCATTAATCTCAAAAAATATCACGTTTTAGTTACGTTTTAAGGTTTTATTTTTTTCATGATGAATGTTGTTGAATCCTTCTTCGGGTTGGTTATTATATGTTAAAGAAGCTATCACGTTATCCTCTATCTTCTTGCTCGACGATTTTGAGCTTGAAACCATGTTTTCGCTTGCTAGTTAGGTCTTGGTTTTGTTCTTTGCTGCTCTCTCTCTCTCTCAGATTTTGCTCTATATATCTTCGTTTTGAAATGTCTTCTGGTTTTGATGGATCTCTTGACCTAATTAGGAAACAACAGTCTACATACTCTCTTGCTTTTTCATTTTTTTCGGAAACAATGCCTCTGAAAAATGCTTCACTTTGATTCGATTTACATTGAGAATGTGTGATGGAACATCATTTTTGTCCGCTAGTTTCAAAATTGTGCAGGGATAAGTAACTGAAAATGTCTCGAGACTGTCATCGAGATTGCATTCGAGCAATGAATGCCCAAGAAGAGCATGGTAACTTTTTCGATCTAGAATTCAAGAAACTAATTTCTTTCCATCATTTAAATACTGTGAGAGAATATGAATATTTATTTTTATATCATTTTTTTGGGATGGCTTTTCTTACGGATAAATGATAAAGCAGCCCTATAAAAAAATCTTACTATATTAGAATATATTTGGTTTTACTCATAAACTATGTTATCATTATTGTTTGTAATGTCATTTTTTTTTCTTAGTGGAAGCCAATGAATTAGAACACATAATCATTTTAACTTAAACTAAATGACACATGTCAGATTGTAGCATGCTACGTGTCAGCGTTTCAAAGCAGTCCTGTAAAAAAACCTTATAATATTAGAATAGATATGTAACCGTTTGTATTGACAATCCGCAATTGACGACTACATTATTCCAAAATTCATGAAACTTAATTATCCACTACCTTTGAAATTGGTTCTGAATATCCAAAACATTCAAAATATCTCATTTAAACACTTTTGATTGAACAGTAAACTCCGACCAGGACAGTAGGATATTGAACAAAAGGGATAAACAAAAGGGTCCACTTTCTCGAAATCACATGTGTCTCCAATCTTTGCTTTGTTGTGGTCCAAAATCAATGCTCGGTTGTTGCCACTTCCTTTTTTAATTGATGTTTAAATATGAACCAAACCGGAAAAGTTATCACCACTTTTGTCTATTATTTTGATTGGTTTTTGATAATTACGATATTGATGCCCATCTTTATCAACAATAAAAAGATTTTGCTCTTTGTATCGGGCTTGGGCTTAGTTCTGGAACTCGGCCTTGGCCTTATTGACGTTTACAGTTTTATTCTATACAATTTTTTTATCACAATTATTTTGCAGAATTTTTACAATATTCGGTGATTTTATCGTATACTCCAAAGTCTCGCTTAATTTATTTAAATGATTCCAATTTCCAACAGCTCACTTCACACTTTGCTAAAGACACACTTTTTTTTCTTCACGAATTATGTTATTTGACATTGTTAATTAATGTTACTTACGGATTAGCTATAACACTTCTAAAAATACTTAAAACATAGTTTAAAAAACAATATTTTTCTAATAGAAACAAAAATCCAAAAAAAACATTAAAAAAGATTCTACTTTTGTCTCCCATTACAACGAGAAGCTTTAAAAATTTATGACATTTTGAGGTACACACACACCTTGCAACATCTTTGCAAAACATTAAAAGTGATTTCAATTTTAACCAACCCTTTTCTCGTTCTCGTTCACATTATTCTGCAACCTGTCCTTTCTTTTTCTTCCTTTTCCTCAGGAAAAACTCTCCCTTTTCTTTCTCTTTTTTTTTTCCCTCTACCTCTCTCTTCTTCATCTTTCGTTTCACGTTGATTTGTTCTTAATTAATCATCAATCTTGCCGTTTGTTGGGCATGCAACAGCAAGGAGGGATGATGAGGAACTCGCCGTCGTATGGGACATCGGGAGGACACTCTCGTTATTTCGACACCATCTTGTCTCCCCTCGTCAAAACCGGCACCGGAGCTTCCAACAGACCCTACGCTTTCTTCTCCCTCTTCCTTTTCCTCCTAGTCGGCGCGTTCCTCTCCACGCGCCTCCTCCTCGACCCCTCCGTACGCACATTTATTTATTACATTCTTTCTGTTCTGTTCTATTCCGTCTAAACGACACTCCGTTTTGTCGTTTTGCTCCTGGTTATTTTTTTTTGTTGGAATGATATTTGTTGCCACGTGGAATTTGGTATTGGTGGCGCCAAACTCATTGGCGCCTGATTTGTCGTGTCACCATTACTTTTTGTCAAACAAGTACCGGAGTGTCTGACACGTGTCTACTCGGGACCTTAATATCACATGATTGTTTTTAGTCAATAGCCCACCGCTATTTACTGAAACGAAAACGGTTATTTTTTAAAACTTTTTTAACTGTAGGTTTTGATCGAGAAGGAAGCTGTGGCCGTCACTGAGACAGAAACGCCGAAATCCCCAAAACACCCTCAGTCGACTAAGCCAATCACGGAAAAGCCAAAAGAGTTTACGCTAAACTGCGCCGCTTTTTCCGGCAACGAGAGTGTAACTTGCCCAAGGAACAACTATCCGACGAGTTTCCGATCCGGCGTCAGAGAAGATGACTCCGGCCCTTCTCAATCCGCCACGTGTCCCGAATATTTCCGGTGGATCCACGAGGATCTACGCCCGTGGGAGAAGACGGGGATCACGAGGGAGGCGTTGGAGCGCGCCAATGTGACGGCGAATTTCCGGCTGGCGATCATCAACGGGAGGATCTACGTCGAGAAATTTCGGGAGGCTTTTCAGACAAGAGATGTGTTCACGAAATGGGGATTCGTCCAGCTTCTGAGGAGATACCCGGGAAAGATTCCGGATCTCGAGCTGATGTTAGACTGCGTTGACTGGCCGGTAGTGAGGGAGGCGGAATTCGCCGGAGTTGACCAACCGACGCCGCCGCCGCTGTTCCGTTACTGTGGGAACAACGAGACGCTCGACATCGTATTTCCTGATTGGTCCTATTGGGGATGGTAAACGCTTCTTCGTCTTCTTCTTCCCTCCAATTACTTTCTTCGAGCATTTATAGCTTTTAGGTTATTCCAAATTTCACCACATAAGTTTTGGAATCGACAAATGAAACCCCGTAAATTGTTTTACTTGGTAGCTTAAGAAGTACTTGTGAGAGCTGTTTAGAGATGTTTCACTGCATAATTAGAGAGGTTAGAGATGAGAATCGCATTGGTTTTTGTAGGGCTGAGGTGAATATAAAGCCATGGGAGAGTCTGTTGAAAGAACTCAGAGAAGGGAACCAGAGGACCAAATGGATAGACAGAGAACCTTATGCTTACTGGAAAGGGAATCCGACGGTCGCTGAGACGAGACAAGATCTCATGAAATGTAATGTCTCCGAGGATTATGACTGGAAAGCTCGTTTGTACCCCCAGGTATTTGAATCTATGCCGATATCACATTGTTCTTGTTATATGACCCATGACTGAAATTGTTAGTTTAGTTATCACTCGTTGATGTATTATGATGCAAAATTTGGGAGTTTTGGAATTGTCTTATCGGATGGTTAGATATTACTTCTCAACACGCTTTATATTGGTGTGTTTTTGTAGGACTGGGTCCGGGAATCAAAGGAAGGTTACAAGCAATCAGACTTGGCGAGCCAATGCCATCACAGGTAGTATATAGCACGTTAACTTTTTAGAGAAACCTTTACATTACTTTTGGGTTTGTGAGCAATGGCTTATGCAAAAATCTTGTTATGCAGGTACAAGATTTACATAGAAGGGTCTGCGTGGTCAGTGAGCGAGAAGTACATTCTGGCTTGTGACTCGGTGACGTTGCTGGTGAAACCTCATTACTACGATTTCTTCACACGAGGTATGTTTCCTGGTCACCACTATTGGCCCGTCCAGGAAGACGACAAATGCCGCTCCATCAAATTCGCCGTTGATTGGGGCAACATGCACAAGTTAAAGGTATGACATTACTTTAAACCGTATTAGTTTTTAGATTACCGGATTCAATCTCTATTTGCTGCATATGATAAATCAGACTCACCTTTTTTTTCCTTTACCAGGCACAAGACATCGGAAAGAAGGCAAGTGAGTTTGTGCAACAAGAACTCAAGATGGACTATGTGTACGACTACATGTACCATCTCTTAACCCAATACTCTAAACTCCTCCGGTTTAAACCCGAGATTCCTCAGAACTCCACCGAGCTCTGCTCAGAGTCGATGGCGTGCCCGAGGGATGGAAACGAGCGGAAATTTATGGTGGAGTCACTGGTGAAACGCCCCGCAGAGAACGGTCCCTGCGCCATGCCTCCACCTTATGACCCGGCGTCGTTTTACTCGGTTGTGAAAAGAAGACAGAGCACGACTAGTAGAATCGAACAGTGGGAGAGAAAGTACTGGAGGAAGCAAAACCAGACCGGTTCGTAAAAAGTTAGATCCGCGTATAAAATTTTGTTGTGTAGAGAAAAAGCACTTTGCATATAATGTTTTTACTTTGTCATGTATTAAAAAAAATCACACGAAATATTTGTCATAATTGTATCGAGTAGAAGAACCTAGAAAATGTGCAATCTTTAGTTTCCTTTCCTATTTTTTTTTCGTAGAAATCTGTCAGCTATCACGCAAAATTTCGTGCACACTTTTGTCGATATTTTGTGTTATTTGCCAATGACTAACTTAATAAATTGCATGTTTCACTAAATAAAATATACTCCGTTTTGATTCCAATGGTTATAAATTAAAGCCAAGGTTGCGTTGCGTGGCTGTGATATTGGCATATTGGTGGTGTGGCCACTAATTCTCACAAAGTTGTTCTTAACTTAGAGGACAATAAACATACTGTAGATTGCTTTTGATTTAGTCCATAATCATTTGTGCTCTCTTTGTGAAATCTTCACATTTATAATGGACCCCGATTTCTTTTTTTTAGTTTTAATTATTATTATACTGTATAGTGATTTGGATGGTACTATTTGATACTGATGGCAATCATATCATATCTTATTTTATTATTTGTTTTTAACTATTTTAAAAGATCCCCATCAGACTGAATTGAATTCAAACAAAGATTTGAAATGGAATTATAAAATATAAGTACATTTTGCTAAATGATTCCAGCAGGTATGATTTTGGGATTAGGACAATTGGCTTTTAATTGGACGGATATCTTAGATTCCATTTCAAGTCACGTGATTTTCCATCGGCAAAACGTGCCTCTCACAGCTCTCTTCATGTGCAAGAATAAAGTAAAAATATAAAAATTTAGATCTCGCAGCCTTTTTTTTTCCTTCTACTACTGATCACATGTGATAATATATAGCGTGTGAGACGAGCATTTCCGAATTCATGATTTTTTTTTTTTTTTTTCAAATATAAATCAGCAAACAGCCGTTACTTGCCGTCGTAGCACTGTTACGGTTCGTTTAGCAGCTGATTTAAAACTTTATGATTAATCGACCCAAAAAAAGAAGAAAACCTTATCCGAAACCAAGGCATGTGCGGATATGTTAATTTTGCCAGCGACTCACAATTAATACGGTTTAAGCGATGTCCGGTCTCTTGTACCGGTTCGATCTAAACCCGAAATCGCCGATCCTCCGTTATCTCTGCACTATTAAAACCGTCCGTTTTCTCCTTACTCGTCTCACTCACATCATAAAGTAACAAACCGTTCAAGTTTCTTCTCTGCTACTCTGCTACTCTCTACAGAACTCGGTCGCCGACTCAGTGAAAGAAAATGCGAGAGATCCTTCACATCCAGGGAGGCCAGTGTGGTAACCAGATCGGTGCTAAGTTCTGGGAAGTTGTTTGCGCCGAGCATGGGATCGATTCGACGGGGAGGTACCAAGGGGACAGCGATTTGCAACTCGAACGAGTCAATGTCTACTACAACGAAGCGAGTTGCGGTAGGTTCGTTCCACGCGCCGTTCTGATGGATCTGGAGCCTGGGACGATGGATAGCGTCAGATCCGGGCCTTACGGTCAAATTTTCCGTCCTGATAACTTCGTTTTCGGTCAGTCCGGCGCCGGTAACAACTGGGCGAAAGGACATTACACGGAAGGGGCTGAGTTGATCGATTCTGTTCTCGATGTCGTTCGCAAGGAAGCCGAGAACTGTGACTGCCTGCAAGGTTTAAAATCTTCTTCTAAAAAAACCCCTTCTATGCCTTTTGATTGCTTATAAGCTTTGAATCTCTTCGGATTTACAGTTTTTTCTTACGTATTTCCGAAATTAGTAGTAGTTTAGTTCTCACGAAGTTACTCCTTCTATGTATCCGTTATCATCTCTAACTCGCTTTTGTTATTCCACTGGATTTGTGCTGTAAAAATTGGTCATAAGTGTGAAGATTCTGCAACTCCTATATTGAATGTTTCTGTGTATCCTCCTCAGGATTCCAAGTTTGCCACTCGTTGGGAGGAGGTACTGGTTCGGGAATGGGAACTTTACTGATTTCAAAGATCAGGGAAGAGTACCCAGATCGGATGATGCTCACATTTTCCGTCTTCCCATCTCCAAAAGTGTCTGACACTGTTGTTGAGCCTTACAATGCAACTTTGTCTGTCCATCAGCTTGTGGAGAATGCGGATGAGTGTATGGCCCTTGATAACGAGGCTCTCTATGACATTTGCTTCAGGACTCTTAAGCTTACCACTCCTAGCTGTAAGCGCTTCTTTTTTAGCTTTTGATTGTCAGTGAATATACAGTTTCATAGATCCAATGTAGCCATGTTTATAATCCATCTTTAATGCTTCTAATAGCTTATCCAGGACTTAAGGTAAGAAATTAGATGTTTTGCATAATCTAGTTATGCTCGTTTGTGATTCCCATCACTAATTTAGAAAGTCTGTGCTTAAGAAGCTATAGATGGAATGTGCCTTTCATTTGATAGAATGAAGAAAAATGAATCACTATTAGTTGATATATTATATATTATTCAGAGATGGGTTTCGATGTATTGCTTGATCTGTCGTTGATCTTCATCGCTTATTTTAATTTTGGCTTTCGTGGTTTGTTCAGTTGGAGACTTGAATCATCTCATCTCTGCAACCATGAGTGGTGTCACTTGCTGTCTCCGTTTCCCGGGTCAGCTGAACTCCGACTTGCGAAAGCTTGCAGTCAAACTGATACCGTTCCCTCGTCTACACTTCTTCATGGTCGGATTCGCACCCCTCACATCTCGTGGTTCCCAGCAATACCGAGCCCTAACCGTTCCTGAGCTCACCCAGCAAATGTGGGATGCCAAAAACATGATGTGTGCAGCTGACCCGCGCCACGGCAGGTACTTAACCGCATCAGCAATGTTCAGAGGCAAAATGAGCACAAAAGAAGTCGACGAACAGATGATCAACATTCAGAACAAGAACTCATCCTACTTTGTGGAATGGATCCCCAACAATGTGAAGTCAACTGTCTGTGACATCCCACCTACAGGTCTGAAAATGGCATCCACTTTCATAGGAAACTCGACATCGATCCAGGAGATGTTCAGGCGAGTGAGCGAACAGTTCACTGCTATGTTCAGAAGAAAGGCTTTCTTGCACTGGTACACTGGTGAAGGAATGGACGAGATGGAGTTCACAGAAGCAGAGAGTAACATGAACGATCTGGTCTCAGAATATCAGCAGTACCAAGATGCGACCGCGGAGGAGGAAGAAGGGTATGACTATGAAGATGAAGAGGAAGAAAATGTCCAAGAGGAGCAATAACAATGATCAAACATCGAAGAACAAAAGGTTACCTCGTATAGTTCTCTCTCTCCTATTGTTGTTTTTACTCGTTTGTGTTTGTGTGTTCACTTTTCAGTAGTGTGCATCTTGTCTTTAGCTATAAATTTCCGGTTTCTGTTCTTTTGGTAGTTCCTGCCCACGTCTTGGATTTGTACGGTTTGATCTCATGTGTCTTTTTGTGTCTAGCAAAATCTGTGAAGTCTGGATTCTTCGTTTATGATTTGAGTTTTAACAGCGTATTGATTGTGTCGTCATTTACCAGAGTAGATGAGACTCACCTCCACTGTTAATGAGCTCTTTGCTCAACTTTCATATAATTTATCAAAAGTTAAAAAGGAATTATATGATCTTTATCAAATGTTTTTTTTCTTTTTGCCACAACTTTCAAATAATTTATATTCTGGAATCTTTGGTTTGTTTCTTTTTTGCCAAGATAAAAGTTTATCACATTTTGGGGAAGTTGGAATCTGAACCATTTTTATTTTTAGATGACAGAAAACAAGACATGGTAGGGCATTAGTGGAAGCTACCACTGTCTCCACTGTTTTAAAAGTAGATGTCATTTTCTATCTTTATCTTAGTATTGGTCTTCCTTGGCTTTATCCGTTTTAGTTAAGATGTCAAATTGGCCACGACGCACTAGTTCAAGAGCATCTTAAATTATTAACAAACGACGCGGCGACAACACCAAGAAAAACAAAAGAAAATGAAAGAAACAATCTCCTTTATTATTATAACTTCAATGAACTTTTATCAATTTTATTTCCAGTTTTGTAATTTAGCTATACCTTTTACCACCATGTTTTTTTAACCATGAAACATGAAAAGTAACATAAAAAAAGCCAGAAACTAAGAACCAATAGAGAAAACAAAACCACTTGCGTGAAAACTAAGACTCATCCGCAAGGATTCCTCCAGCAAGATGGCGGTTTTTATTTTGTTTAGGGTTTCTCGAGGAAGTGCTGAGCGACGATACGGCGCTGAATCTTACCGGAGGCGGTTTTGGGGAGGTTATCAGTGATGAACACTCTCTTTGGCACCTTGAAAGCTGCCAAATTCTTCTTACAGAAAGCTTTAATGTCCTCTTCTGTCACAGTTGTTCCTTCTCTTGGAATCACCGCACAGTTAATCTGAGAAACGAAACCAGGAAAAAAAAACTCCGTCATTAACCGATCTAAACATCTAATTTCACGTTCTTGAAACAGCATTATGGCACATAATATAACGACGCAAGTTCGCATAATGTTTTGATGATTTATGCAGGACAATCATGGTAGCCAAGGGAGAACCAATTCATGAGTTTAAATTATCTGTATAATCTTTCTCCCTAATCTCTGGATTATAGTGAATTATTTAGAGCAACTTAAGCACCGGTTTTGTTTACCTCTTCGCCATATTTCTCATCAGGAACCCCAAACGCAACCCCCTGAGAAACATCGGGATGAGTTAAGAGTACTGCATCCACTTCAATTGGGGATATCTTCTCACCTGAAATAGAGATTGTAAGTTAAGTACAAATAGAAATTTACAGTAACTGATACAAAAGAACAACATACTGCACATAATAGCCTCTTTCTTTGACTTGTTTCTACTACTACTACATCTTTTCTCATTTCTTATTTGTTAGGTGTTTTTCTTTGACAAGTCTAACCACTTTATCGAGGCTATACAAACACATAGATTGATCCATTCAAACTGCTTGACGTAGACTAGTATTCTAGTGAAACAGTAAAGCCATCACAAAAGAGTAACAAAAGAGTAAATGTGACTTTACCTCCACGGTTAATAAGTTCTTTGATCCGACCCACCAGATGCAAATACCCATCGGAATCAAAGTAACCGATATCACCCGTGTGGAACCACCCAAACTCGAAACCTGCCTTGTTGGCCTCAGGGTTGTTCTTGTAACCCTTAGTCACATTTGGACCACTTATACAAACCTCACCCTTGCTATTTGGCTCTTGTGTCTCACCTTTCTCATTGAGGATCGCCATTTCTTGACCCACCGGTTTCCCAACAGACCCAGGCTTATGTGGACCTTCCTCCGGCAAAGGGTTGGAACTCATCAGATGGGTTGCCTCTGTCATTGCGTAAGCCTCGAGAACCGGTGCTCCAAAAGCTTCCTCAAGCCTGGACAATATCACCTGGACCAAAACCAAGACAAAACAAAACCATAAATTTGTTGAAAAGCAAAGGATCCAAAATGTTTTGTAATATCTTCTCTATGAATTACAAACACATCAAACAATTGACTGGAAACAAGAGCATTACCGGAGCCAAAGAAGCGCTGCAGCTCCTGATAAACCGGAGTTTAGGATATTCCGGCTCAGGGTGGCTCGCGTCGCGGTCCAATATGATCTGATGGATGGTGGGAACAGCAGTATACCATGTGGCGTTATACTTCTTCATGTCTGGCCAAAACGTTGTCGCTGAGAATCTACCAGCAGCTGGGAGAGTCACGGCCGCGCCGGCTCCGAGCGAGCTGAGCAGTCCGGCTAACAATCCATGAACGTGGAACAGAGGGAGAACAATCACAGTCGAGTCAGACTCGGTAAGTTTGTAAACCGACTTAATGTTCTTGACGGATGATGCTAGGTTGAGCTGCGTAAGCGGTACGCCCTTTGGACGGCTCGTTGTGCCGGAAGTGTGGAGGAAGAGAGCTGCGTCGTCGGGGCTGTTAACGAGCTCCGCCGCTGAGTCGGCGACCGAGCCGGAATCGGCCACGGACAGAGCAAGGTCAGAGCCGGCGTCTGGGAGCGTGGCGGTGACGTGAGAGATGTTCAGCTTTGAAGCTGCTTCTTGAGCCGGTCCGTTTCCTTCTTTAGAGGTTAACAACAGCTTTGAATCTGAATCGGAGAGGTAAAACTCGAATTCCTCCGCCGTGTACGCCGCGTTCAAAGGCGCCGCCGTGGCCCGAGCTCTTATCACCGCCAAAAACATGATAACAAACTGAGAAACAAAAAAAAAATCTAAACCATGACACAATCATCCAAAAACATAATCCGAATCTGAAATTCAAAATTTCTCAAAGGAGCGAATTAGTTTCTCCACGATCATTTTTTTCTTAGAGGGTTACATATAGTTTCAACTTCCCAATGTATTCAAAGCACGCAAAATAAAACCATACATCGAAGCTTAAATCCAAAAAAACCAAAAAAAAAAAAAAAATACCTCGACGGTATTAGGGAAGGTGAGAGCCACCACATCTCCGGGCTTGATTCCAGCGGCGGAGACAAGGCGTGAAGCGGCGCGTTCAATTAGATCGTGAAGACGCGCGTGAGTGAGATCGAATTTTCCAGAAACCGAGAGCGCTCGACGATCGGGGAATTTTGTGGCGACGTTGTTCAATAATCCGGTGAGTGTATCGCTATCCATGGTTCTGTTTTCTCTGGAAGACAAAAACAAACACGAGCAGCGATGAGAAAGAAATGTGAAAGCAGAGAGGAGAGAAAATGCGGTATTTATAAAAAATTTATATAGTTATTAGTATATGCAGAAGCCTGAAAAGCGATGCCACGTGGCATCATCGTAACGGCTTTGCTTATGATCTTTTTGGCCAGAGTACTATTATCTCTATCTATATAATTTTATATTTGGGGGGAGTCGCTGTGGTTTGTCCCTATTAGACCGACGTTTCGGTTTTTAAAGAGGTACGTTTTTATTAGCTTTTTCGATTTCCGGTACAGACCCTAAACCGAACAGCTCCTAATAAAACTGATTACAGCGTTTTTTGTTTCTTTTTTTTTTTTGAACAAATAGCAGGCAACGGTCGATGAATTATTTCATAAGAATACGAAATAGTTTGATTTTTTTTTTTCTTTTTTTAATAAAATGTGGAGCCAAAAAACTATAAGACTCAAAACATGTTTAGAAAAACAGCAGTAGAATAATTATTTCTTACAAAACTTACCGAGGCTGATTCGACCATTTCTAACAAACTTACCGATCGAGGATAAATGAGTCCTTAATCATTGTTAGGGCATTTTTGCACATGTGACTTTGACTCGGATTACCACGTTTCAAAGATGCTCTTACATAGCACTACTCACTCTATATTATAAAAATTAAAAAAGAAGATAACCTTAAGAAATATTGGTGGGTGGGATAAACTAATTGTACAAATTTGGAATTAGAGATTTCGATTATTGATAAAGTGCTAGATGACCAAGGAAAAAAGCCTTTAAAAAGAAAAGATGAGATATTAGATATATATATATCTTTTTGAAGTTATCAATTTTAGTTTGTCCATACTATACAAATTATTATATTGCTTTATAGTCCATCAAATTCTCGAATATATGTCAACTCAACTAATAAACTAGATTTCTCTCAAAATACGGCTACAAATTTTCGTTCATGTAGTTTGAATTTATGTTCTTAGTAACTTAGTTACACTTACACATTAAAACTTTTTTTTTTAAAAGGGGTTTAATGTGTTAATACATAGTAAGTTATAATCTCTAACGTTAACACTTCAACATATAGCGAGAGAAAAGCAAGGAGTGAAGAAAAAATCCAAAATTTGGATCAAATTGGTTAAAGATAAAAAAAGAGCAAAACTATGCATGTGAATATTTTTCTTTTAATTTCGTTTATATGAAAACGACATGTACATTTATAACAAAATAAGTAATATACATACATCGTCTATACGTAGCTGAAAAAGTCGATTTCGTTTCTCGTAACTAAACATGGTTTTTTCATGTCGGCCATCACAGGGTCTACATGAAGAATTTCAATGAATTTGATTTGTGTTTGGTCTCTTGACGTAACATTGTCATTTGTCGATCATTTTTAAAAAAGAGCTGGCATGGGATACCCATTATCTAAAATTGGACGTATATTACATAGTAACACTATATATAAGATATTGTTTTCGTAATTTAATACGATAATTAGTCCTGAACATAAACACCGGATTCGAGGAACTGAACCCAACAGAATTAGAAGATAGTAAGATACCAAACCGAATTAGAACCAATGTAAATATTCGAATGAGGTTTTCATTTCTATATCCGAAAAAACAAACAAAACGGGCCTTATTTCCATCCCATTGGGCCTTTAGGTTAAACTGATAGCAGTTGAGACCTATCGTTGATCAAATTTGCGATTTTGCTAAACCTTCTTGAGCTTGAGGTAGAAGACAAAAACGCTAATCAATGGCTACGACTGAGTTTGGCATCGTCTACGCCGTCCACATCATCACCGTCCAGTTCGGTTCCGTCGTATCGGTAAATTGAAACCCTCAAAACCCATTTGGAGAATTATGAGACGTATGATTTCTGTATAACGAATTTGACGATGGGGTTTGGGTTCTCTGCAGAAAGTCTGCGAATGTCTTCTCCGAAGAGGACCACTTTCCTCGCGAGACATCTCTCGTCTAGCGGAATCAGACATCAATCATAACAAAGTCAAGGATATCCTCTACCTCTTGATTCAGCACAATTGCGTTCAAGCCTTCTCTGTTGAACCGCCTGGTTAGTCCGGTTTTCCTGGTGGTTTTTCAGTTTCGAATCACTCAATTTCGAGGCAATTTGTATATTCTGCATTATACTGATTGCAAAAATTGTTTCTTGGTAATGCTTTGGAAAAAATTGATTGCGGGATCTTGACTTAGGTTTCAACTAGAGTGTATAGTATTAGATTAGTAAAGAACTGATAGCTTTATTAAATTTGTCTTGTCTTGTGTTCTTGCACGGTTGTTTTTCTTTCACTTTGAAGAATTTGAAGTTAGTCTATACGGTTGGACGTATCCTTTAGCTATGTCATTAGTAGCAAGCACAGGAAAAGAGAAATCATGGCATTTTAAAAAAAAAAGTTATTTATGCTTTTGACATGTAGATGGTTCCGAGAGCAAAGCTACTGTGCAGTACATTGTGCTGTTTAACAACATTCTCCATCGCGTGAGGTATAACAAGTTTTCGAGGGTTGTAAACGAAGAGCTTGGGTCTCAGGTTTTATTCTTGTATCTTCGTCATTCATTTTCAGTGTTTTGCCTAAGTTGGTTACGCTTCAAGATGTGCCAATCTTATACTTTTGATATATATGTACAGTGCGGCGCAGTTCTTGATGGTTTACTTAGTAACGGTAGGCTTACCTTGGGACAGCTGATGGAAAGAGACAGAGGTGAGTCCCTTTGTAATATTACCACGGTTTACTCTCATTTTGGTATTTGGTCTTTGTTTATCTCATTTTGATCACAATAATATGTCAAACCCGAGGGGATGCTAATCTGTAAAATGCGATTTTCATACATGACCAGATTCAGAAAACACAATAGGTTCAGAAGCGATCAGAGATTCTCTTCAGAAATTGGTTGCTGCACGTTTTATTGAGCGCATTCCTTCTCCCGAACCTGTTCTTGGAAACAAAGAAGAAGGGCCGGCTCAAAAGAAAAGAGGCGCTAGAGCTTCCAAGGTAATTGATAAGGTCTTTCTGGTTTATGCTTTGTCAATAGGAAAACTAACGGCTCTATACATTGTCCGATATATCACTTTATTTTTTATTATCTTCCTACCATTGCAGCGAGATGACTCTCAGTTTGTTTGTTTATTCTTTTCGGTATTAAAACACAATCTCTTGGGACTGTGCAGATTCTTAAAGAACCGGAAAGCTTAGAGGAGCGTATTCTTGAAGCAGCAACTCCAGTTGAAGCAATAAGATTTCCACTTGTATTCGAACAAGATTCAAATGCATCTTTAGCAGATAGTGATAGCAACATCTCCGATGGGAAGGTATCAGCATTCTTACCATAACCAGTT
>JAHZTW010000002.1:116000920-116051627 GCA_020283515.1 Alliaria petiolata | reverse complement strand
TTCTCTGAGAGAAGGGAAGGTGTGGAAAAGTTCTCTTCCCGTTAGGGAAGGAAAGTGAAGTAGATCTCTCCATGCCAATGGAGGAGGTTGAAATGTTAAACATCCACCACAAAGGAGTGGCTGAAAACATTTCGGCTAAGGAGCATCGGACATCCAAGAGTAACCAGAAAAGAACCGGTTCTATAGCTTGGTCTGAAGGAGCCCAATTTGCAGACTTAAGACCCATAATGGTCAGGTTGGGCCGTGCCCATATCAGAACGGCTTCATGATAGGTGGGTAAAGAGTTAATGGGCCAAGCCCATACTGATAGCGGCCCACTGTAGATACTGAGACTGGCTTGACGCGAGTCGCCGCTAACTCCGCCGGAGCAGAGAACGATCCCGGCGAGAAGCGCATGAGGGAGGAAGGGAGGCGGTGGATCTGGTAAGAGGAAAATGGCGGTGCTTCGGGAAAGAGGGAGGGACCAGTCTAGAGACCCGAAAGATAGAGGTTGCCGAGAGCAAGGTCGTAGATCCGGATGATAGTGAAGTGCCGGAGAGAGACTCACCCGGAGGTGAAAATAACTCGATGACTGAGCTGTCGGCTCCGGGAGGATGAAGGAGAAGGACGAGCGCTCTGTCCTCAAAAGCTCTATGGGTCTGTCACTACGGCCCACCAGAGACGATGCACAGTCACAAATCGAGACGGTTCGAACGGATCTCACCGGCGCCGGAAGCACTTGAACCGGAAAAGAAACCAACATAAGGTAAGGGAAGAACGACACACGAGTTGGCTGCTCCGACGGAGTGTAGGAAGGAGACGGGAACTTTGTCGTCGAAAATTCCGCAGCCACCATCAAAAGACCACCGAAGAGCCAGATCGGGTGAGAAGATGGAGAGAAAAAGAAGATCTCGCCGGCGAGAACCACAAATAGAGAATAAAAACAAAACATCGGACACCAGAGAGAAGTCCGGGAAAGAGGGGAAGCTCCGATTTCAGGAGAAGAATCGCCGGTGACGGAGATTCAACCCGAAATCGGAGCTTTGCTGCGGCGGAAGCGGCTGTCTCAGGTTTTGTGTCTGGGAGAAAATAGGGCGAACTAAGTTTTTTTATACTTTTATTTATGCATTTATGTTGTTCCAAGCTTAAATATGCAAAAACATTAACAAATACGCAAATGTAAAACAAGTGGTGGACGAGTGGCTTCCCTCCACTTGGGTTTTGTCCTAAGAGCATCTCCATCGGGAGATCTTAGGGGTTTCTTAAGATGGTTTTTAAGTTAAAAAAAAATAAAACAAATCATTTATAAGGAAACAGATTAAGAAACGTATCTCAAAGAAGGACTTTCAGAAAGGTTAAGAAACCCTGCTGTGTCCACCTCTCATTGGTCAATCAATTTTGTAAGAAAAAAAAAATAAGCGTCTCTTTTGTTTTATTTTTGTTCTTCCTTTCGTGAAAACCAAAGTCCATGGGGGGTGAAAGAAAGGGGTTTCTCTACGACGGGAGGGAGTGAAGGATTGGGAGGGAAAGGGAAGACGACGGAAGTCACAGAGGATGGATGAGCCATTGCCATCGTTTTGTTGTTGTTGATTTCTCTGCAATCGCAACTCGAGAAGAATTAATTCCTCCGAATTCAAGGTTCTTCGATTTTCCTGCAATAACAATCTTGCTTTCGGCTTCCTTCTCTGATTTTCGTTCTAAACGTGATTCTTCTCCTTCGTCGAAGGTTTGCGTCGATCTCAGAGTACATCGCCTTCGGAGGAATCAAGTAAGGATTCTCTATACGGCATTCGATTCCTTTTACTTTTAGTTTTCCAAATTCACTGCTTGATATTAGTCATTGTTTACTTATTTAGTGTTTACTTATATCGAGAGCGTTAAAGATTTGATAATTGATGGTAGAGAAAATAATATAAACTCCTTGACAGAGTAGTTTTGGTTTGTGTTTTGTAATTGAAGCTTCTTTTGCGACTTCTTAAAAACTGGTCAAGATTCACTCGATTAGGTACTGGTTTGATGGTTTTGTGCGTTAGTTTTTATGAAATTTCTTGAAATTGCAATGTGCTAGTTGTGTTTTCCTTTCATCGGTGAAGTAGGTTGAATAGATGAATGTTGTGTTTTCCTTTCAACTGTAAAGTAGGTTGAATTGATGACTGTTATTTGATTTGGTGGTTGAACCGTATGGGTTTGATGAAATTGATAGACTGTATTACCTTGTGTTTCGTGGATCATATCTTCTTGTTTCAGGCAGTTTATAACGCAAACAAGTATGCAAAGCTGGTGAAGCAAAGAGTGAGGCTGCAAAACTGGTTTGACTATTATGTGCTGAAGCACCAACTGAATCCGCATAAGAAGCCTACTTGCAGAGTTAGTCTCTCCACGCCATTTTTTTAGGCTTTTTTTTAAGATGATATGATGTTGATTGCGATAAGCGGCTTGTGTTTATTCCAGACAGGATTTCTTGGTCTATGGGGTAATAAAGTTGATTCCATTGAGTACTACCAACAACAAAGAGTTTGACCAAATTGTAAGCGACACAGTTGCTTTCTATTAATAAAAAAGCTTCAAACTTTAGCCTCGTTAGGTACCTTGGTCTTATTTCTCTCAATAACATTGCAGTAAAATGTCTGGTGGGATTCTACGAGTGTGATTTTTGTATGTTTCTTAGACTTGTATGTACATTCTGTTGGAAGTTCCTTTTCTTTGTTCTATTGATTGATAAACATATAAAACCTTTGCTATTTACTCAGTATCGTGTGGATCTCACGATCTTAATACATTTGAAGTTATCATTCTCTTTGTCTTACCTTGTTCTTAAAGTCTTTTCTTAAATATACATTTTTTATTCTTAAAAACCTTATTAAGGATTTTACCAATGGAGGTGCAAAAAATTAAAATCTATTACTAAGGTTCTTAACATAGAGTGATAGAAAATTTATATTAAAAAATTGGTTAAGAAACCCATTAAGGGTTCAACCAATGGAGATGGTCTTAGAATACATTGTCGATTGTAGAGCAAGGTAAAAAACAATAAACACGAATTGAAAAGCAAACTTGAAGGAAACAAGAGATGTGTGATACGATATTTTTCCATAAATCCAGAGAAGCAGATAGTAGCATAATCCGAGATTTAAGGAAAGAAAACTGATAAAACAAGAAACAAAGTCTGATACACAAAAATTCAGCTCCAAAAGACGATACGATAAAAAAAGTTTTTCTATCTAAGAAGAAGGATCCTCACTTCTTCTCTTCTTTCTCAGCATCTGCAGCTCTCTTGGCTCTAGCACCGGCATGCCTCTTGTTCGTGCGCTCTAGACGGATCTTGTCGTAAGCCTTGAACGACTTCATGTCAGAGGTCACCTTCACAAGCTCCATTGTTGGCTTCTCACGGACAATAGGCATGTAGTCTCCTTGGACCTGTGTTGCGTTGGCCAACTCTTCTGGTGCAGAATCACCAGCCTGATACACACACATAAGAACAACAACATGAGACAAGATCGAAAACCAATCCAAAGATAAAACCTGAAGCTACTACAAGACGGGTGGTATTGGTTTCGAAGTAGTACCTTGACCTTGCGAGCACGACGCGGGAAGATGACCAGCTTAGCCTTGTAGGTTTTCAGCCTCTGGACATTGGACTGAAGTCCCTCCAAAGATCTGTTCTTGCGACGGTGGTCAACAGAAATACCGATGGTGGGAGCCAACTTCTTTGGGATACCAGCAGCCTGATTCAATGGAGACAAAAATTGAAATTCTGAACAACATAAACGAGAACTAACAACACAAAAGCCAACTACAATACCAGATAGAGGTTACAAACCTTGAGCTCTTCAAGGGTGAACCCTTTACCGGTTCTGAGCTTCATGTTGTACTTAAGCGTCTGACCATGCACAACAGGGCGGAGGGGTCCAGAGGTGGGACGGGGGAAGATCTTCACAGCCTTCTTCTGCCTCGCTGAGTTAACATAACACAAAAAAAAGTCAAAACTTTTAATACAAAGACATAATGTTGCAACCGAGATGAAACATTAGCACATAAAGTTTAAGAAACACAGATTAAGACATTTTGTGGTCACATCACTAACCAATTCTTCTTCTGGTCTTCCTGGCGGGCTGGTTGAACCACGTCTTCACATAATTCTGCCAGTGCTTCTTGAAATGTCCATTCGGGATGACGTTGTTATGCTTCATTTCTTCCCCTCAGCTGCAAAAATGGAAATCGTCAACATGAGAATCATTCAAAAACCATCAAGCAACTTCACACTGCAGGGCTAAGCAATTTCAATGATATAGCTAAAATCAAACAAGCAAAACATCTAGTAATATCTACAGGATCAAGTAAACGCTTATAACGCTATCCTAAAAGGAGACTTGTAAGGGACAAGTCTCAATCTCTCAGAGAAGAAGATACTAAAAAATAGAGCAAATTACATTTTTTACTAAGGCATCAAACTTTGTTTACAGTCGTAAATCCATTAGGGCGTTTTTCAACAATCAATCAAACAAACGAAGAACCTCATCAGTGAAACTGTAGACTTAAGTCATTCCAAAGGAAATACTTCCATTCATTTCTAAAGCAAAACACACAGCAAAATCAACGGATTCAGTAGGGTAAAACTGGAATAAACCAACCAACGAGCTCGGAAGATTCCAGGAGCTAGCAGAACCCTTAAAGATCCAATTAAGAGAAATTAAAAATACAAGCCTTTATCGATAATACGATTGCGTAATTCTATCGCTAAGGTCTTAAAAACAACAGAAACTAACTTCAGAGACAAAATACTCACTCAAGAATCACAGAGATAAGAGACGAGAAGTAGAGATAAAGAGTACTCACAAGTCTCGGAAAAGCTTCTTTCTCCTGCGGCGGGACGAAGAAATGTCTAGCTTTCGTTGATGTTTAGGTTAAAGCCTATAAATACTAAAACCCTAATAGGCTGTTGATACTTTGTGAGATTGGGCCTTTCCTTAAACGGGCCCAGAGAAAATAAACCCATTAAAAGAAAGAAAAGCCTTTTTTGTGAAGCCGTTGGATTTTGGCGACTATAAATCAAAAACGATTGAATCATTTTTGAAGCAGAATCATCATCGTCACATTCTCTTTGTTTCTTGTTTCTCTTTCGCAACAAATACAAGTCGTCACCATTATCATTATCGTACCCAGATTCGTCGTGTGTTAAGGCTGCCTTTGCGATTGCGTTTGGAACACTGGAAACGCATTAAATCTGAAGGATTTCTTAGCGAATTGTTATTATCTGTTCGCGGAAGATGGAAGAAAGATGGTACGCTTCTTTACTTTCCATGTGGACTTCAATGACGAAGCATCTGTTTGCAACTTTTTATGTGGTTGCCCTGTTCTTGAAGATATGGTGGTGCATCGACGCAACAATTTCGATGTGGTGACTTTCACTATTGATGTGCCATCGTTGCAGAGGCTAACTGTAAAAGATGTTGACCCATTAGAAGGGGAAGCGGGCTATGTGATCAATGCACCTTCTTTGAAATACTTGAGCATTGAAGGGTCAGGGTTAAAGGGTCTTGGGTTTTGTCAGATTGAGAATGCGCCAGAAGAGCTCGTGGAGGCAAGAATCAATGACGTTTCTCATATAACCGATGAGAACATTCTCGACTCTCTAACTTCAGCCAAACGTCTTGCCTTACACGTATCTTTC
This sequence comes from Alliaria petiolata, assembly GCA_020283515.1. Lineage (NCBI taxonomy): Eukaryota > Viridiplantae > Streptophyta > Magnoliopsida > Brassicales > Brassicaceae > Alliaria > Alliaria petiolata. Next base: position 116,045,977 of record JAHZTW010000002.1, on the reverse strand, counting down.
TTAGAGGTAACTTCAAGCCTTTTGAGATTTTTCACGGGGTTTTTCTCTTTTAAGATTGGGCTTGACATTGTGTTTGTGTACAAATCAATATTCTCCTCCTGGTAAAATCTTCAGCCATCTTCTATCTTTGGAACTGAGTACAGATAAAGAAGAGTGGTGGAATCTACTTTCGCTCATGCTCGATACTCCTCTTAAGCTACAAGTCCTCAAGCTCATCCGTGAACTATTTTTGTTTTTCCAAATGCTCTGCTTTCATGTATTTATTTTGATGATCTGAAAAATTTACATCAATTGCATTGGTAATCAGACAACACGGTATAACGATAACACATGTTTGTTGCACCAACCAGAACGTGTACCGCTATGTTTGTTGTATCATTTTGAGACGTTTGTGTGGACAATATACCAACGGCAACGAGAAGATGAGAAAGGAGTGGCTACATACATCCTGAAGAACGTAAGAGGGCTAAAGAAAGCAACTTTCTTCATAGACGACGTCCCTCTGCCGGAGAAGCTCGACAAGATGGCTAGTGTGGTCATGGCTTCAGATACATGTCAGCTTGTGTTCAAACAATCCGTATAGTATAGATTGATGATGCAGCATGCGATGTTTCGGATAGTTTGGGAGTTTTTTTTATAGATTAGAGAACGAGGAAATCTTCTGCTTGATGCTTGTCAAAACTCAAAAGTGGGAGAATGTTACTTAATTGAATAGGCCATAAGTTTACTTGATATATTATAATAATAGAAAATACTACAGTAAAACCTCTATAAATTAATAATGTTAAAATTTCAAAATTTTATTATTTTATAAAATTATTAATTTATAGAGATATTTTGAAGTTTGAACTCTTAATGACCATTAAGAGACAATAGCAAGTTGTAGCAAATTATTTTTAACAGTACGTGCAAAATTTGTTCAGGAGATGTAGCATCAATGAATTTGGAAGATGAGCCAAACAACATTAATGAACATAAAATTGTGATTAATAATCTTAATTATCGAAAAAATAGATGTCAATAGCATATTCGACTATCTAGATAAAAGAGATACATGTTCGAAAGTTCAGAGTTTATAAAAAATCGTGGCTAACGTCCTTAATGTTAATGATGAAGTTGAAGATGATAATATGGAATATTTGGTAGTAGTTACGTGTCAGGAATCACTAATAGCTTGTAGAACTTTTTATAACTTTTGAACACAAATAAAAAAACAACCCCAAAAATTATTGATGCAATAAGAAAGATTAAAGATGAACTCGAGCGAAAATTCAATTTTCAGAAAAACAACACAACAATAAAGTCATATTTTACTATATATATAAGCGTATGTTTTCTAATTATTAATTTATCTTATTATTGGAACCATATATTTACATAAGAGTTTCAAAAAAAATATTATTTTATTTTTTTATCGAATTTTATTATTTTTATATTGGCCCGACTCGAAACTGATAAAATTTATTAATTTATAATGATTAATAATTTATCGAATATTAATTTATAGAGGTTTTAGTGTACATGATTTGATTGGATGATTCGGTACTACTGATTGAAAATCTGAGCTTTTGCAATAATTCAAGTTGTGTAATTTGTTTTCAATACATTACAAATAACTTGCAGTTCGTCCTGTACAATGCCACTTTTTATTCAATGACTCTTTTGACCGCTTGGTGATTACTAATTAGCCACTAAACAACACCTAACTTAGTTGAGGTTGAACTAAATTTCAGAGCTAAAATGAATTTATATTTGGTTTTTTTTTACGAAAACCATTAGTATTAGATTAAAATCGAGATTAATATTCAGAATTTACAATTATGGAATCTATACTAATCAAATATAAAATAATGTGTGACTGGGCCTTTTCTTAAACGAGCCCGTTAAAATAAACCCATTAAATGAAAGAAAGCCTTTTTTAAGATGTTGGATTCGGTTCAATATTAAACCAAAGACAACCGGATCGGTCTCATATTTGTCGAATCCATTTGTCGACATCTTCGCTCTGTTAGGGTTTCCGGTTTCGTAACTCGCTGATGCCGTTGATAATTTTGAAGCTAAATCGTCACCATTATCGTATCTAGCTTTAACCGGCTTCGTGTGTTAGGCTGTATTTGCATTTCGTTTGCGTTTGTTATCGCTGTTCACGAAAATGGAACAAAAGTGGTGCGCTTCTTTACTTCGTTTATGTTTTCCTCGGAATCTATTTCTATGGTTTTCTTTGAAACCCTAAAATACTTTATGTTTTTGTTAATACTCGACAGCAAAATCAGTGGAGAAAGTTTGAGAAATCGAGATGTTGTAAACGAGGAGGACAGAATCAGCGAATTGCCTGAAGCTTTGCTTCTGCATATATTATCTTCACTTCCCACGGAAATTGTCGTGGCCACGAGTGTTTTGTCTAAACGCTGGAGATCTCTTTGGAAGATGGTGCCAAAACTCAAGTTTGATTCTCAACATCATCGTACATTTTCAGAGAATGTTTACAGGTCTCTTGTTTTACATAAAGCTCCAGTTCTAGAGAGTTTGCATTTGAATGTTGGAGATGAATCTGATGCTGGAGATATTGGAATATGGATTGGAATTGCATTTTCCCGCAAATTGCGTAAATTGGTACTTGATATTGACTCAGAGGACCAGGACTCGGAGAAATTTCCAAGTGTTTTATGTAGCTGGAATGATACACTCGAGATCTTGGAACTCAGTTCTTACATTCTTTTAGACTTTCCTACTCGGGTTCGTTTGCCTTCTCTTAGGAAGCTGCATCTCCACTATGTGCATTTCAACGACGAAGCATCTGTTTGCAACCTTTTCGGTGGATGCCCTGTTCTTGAAGATTTGGTCGTGCATCGAATCAGCAATTTCGATGTGGAGACTTACACTATTGCGGTGCCATCGTTACAGAGGCTAACCATATATGATGATCAATTAGTAGAAGGGGATGGAGGCTATGTGATAAATGCACCTTCTTTGAAATACTTGAACATTGAAGGGTTAGGGTTCGCTGGTCTTGATTTTTGTCTGATTGAGCATCCGTCAGAGCTCGTAGAGGCAAAAATCAAGGACGTTTGTCATATAACCAATGAGAACGTTCTTGAATCTCTAATTTCAGCCAAACGTCTTTCCTTACACGTATCACCATTAGAGGTAATTTTAAGATTTTTACGGGGGTTTTCTCTGCAATTGGACTAACATTGTTTTGTGTACAGATTAAGCATCCTCCTACTGGTAAAATCTTCTATCAACTTCTATCTTTGGAACTTATGAGTACGAATGAAAATGAGTGGTGGAATCTGCTGTCGCTCATGCTCGATACTTCTCCTAAACTACAAGTCCTCAAGCTCATCAATGTAAGCCATTTCATTAGTCGACTATTTTTCATTTTTCCAATGCTCTGCTTTCAGGTATTTTGATGATCTGAAAATTTACTTTAATTGCATTGATCTCAGAAATGGTGTAGTGATAAAGATTGTGTGGTGAACCGGAAGTGGAACCAACCTGAATGTGTACCGGAATGTTTGTTGTATCATCTTGAGACATTTGAGTGGACAAGTTACCAATGGCAGCGAGAAGATGAGAAAGAAGTTGCTACATACATCCTTGAGAACGCAAGACGGCTGAAGAAAGCAACTCTCTCCACAGAATCCATCGAATCTAAAGAGTTTGAGAAGTTGGAAAAGAGACGTGAGATGCTCAACGAGTTGGCTAGTGTGGTCAAGGCTTCAAATTCCTGTCATCTCGTGTTAGAATCTGATACGTACTGTTATGAGGATCTTTTCAGTTAGGATTTCTATTTTCTAAATTTAGAAAACTGGTTAGAGAAAAGATGAATAAAAAAAAACCTATCTCAATTTTCTCTAAAGTTAACTTTTACAAATTTATGGGTGCATTATGCACGAGCTTTTCTTAGTTATATATTTGTTGCACACGAAACATGTTTTAGAGAAACGTTTCGGAAAACAATAAAAGATTGGTCCACCAAACTTGATGATGATCTATGACCACATGAAATGATTCACACTTTTCAATCTTGGCTATGGAAAGTTTTGCCATTTACGGGTTGAAATTAAAAACACAGCTTCTTGGGTTACATAACTGTTGAACTATGATGTAAAAACCGCTTCAGAAAGGCCGTTGGTCCAATTCAACCACCACCACATATGCCAATCAAGGGTCTCGGAGTTCAGGAAGCAGTTCAGCAACACACACATATAAGGGTTGAAGTGTCCCAACTACTAAAAGGGAATTTAACACATCAAGTTCCACAAAAAAAAAACTACTAAAACACATCTCCCCAATTGGTTTTGTCACAAAATGTATTGAAACATAGGTGCAAATCAGTCATATACTTACTTCACATATACAAAACTGTTATTTTCCAACTCTGAATTTAGTAGGAATTTCATTTCATGTCGTCCACAATAAAAAATGAATATAAAGTGGTGAAAACTTATTAAAAATGTAGATCATGCAACATTATTAAGAAAATTATTGAAAAATATTTCAACTAAATAGCATTTGCCAGAAAAATATAAAATATATTTCGGTTTCACCACGTTAACTAAATAACAGCGTTTGGTTGGGGGTAGTTGGTAGTTTTATTATAAAAAGAGAATGAAGAAATCTTATGCCTGATGCTTGTGAGAAGTGGGGTAGTGTTATTTAACTGAATAGGCCATAAGTTTACACGTTATTGTAATAATTGAAAAAGAAAAAAAAGCTAAATGATTTGATTGCATGATTCGGTAGTACTGATTGAAAATCGGAGCTTTGCAATAATGCAACAAGTTGTGTAAAATTTTTATACACTACAAATAACAGCAGTTGGTCCTATAAGGCAAACACAAGGATAGTGGACTCCAGTTTTTTTATTTTAGCACAAAATTATCGAAAGTAATATATACTAATTTTGTAATCACCACTTTCGACTTCTTTCGGAATAAATGACCAAAAATATAAGTGCACTTTGATGACATAAGTAATCAAATCAATTTTTTTAAGTCTCTTTACATATATAATCATATTTCTAAAACTGAAATGTAATAAAGAATGTTCGGTGGACCGGAAATAGAACCAACCGAAACGTGTACTGGAATGTTTGTTGTATCATCTTGAGACATTTGTATGAACAAGATACCAATGACAACGAGAGAAGACGAGAAAGAAGTGGCTACATACATCCTTAAGAACGCAAGACGGCTAAAGAAAGCAACGTTCCTCACACACGTCCCTCCGCCGGAGAAGCTAGTGTGGTTAGGGCTTCAGATTCATTGCCAGGCGCTAGCTTGTGTTGATGATGCAGCATGCCACGTTATGGGTAGTTGGTAGTTTTATTACTGTAAAACTTATGCCTCATGCTTGTCAAAAGTGGGTTAGTGTTATTTAATTGAATAGGCCAAAAGTTTACTTGTTACTGTAATAATAAAAAAATATAAGATGGCTTATTAGCCCAGTTGGTTAGAGCGTCGTGCTAATAACGCGAAGGTCGCAGGTTCGAAACCTGCATAGGCCAATTTATGAATTTTATATCTGTAGTTGTGGTTCTCTGCGGCAAACTGAATCAAGTTCTGGGCTTTTTGTTAATTTGTTTGGAAAGTCTCTCTTTCTAAGCTAAAAAAAAAGCATTTATTGTAAAAACTGGTTTTTTTGTTTGAAATCATTCAATTCAAAAAAATAAAAAAAATAATAAAAAAGTACAAAAAAAAAAATCAAGCTAAAATGATTTGATTGCATTGATTCGGTAGTACTACTGATTGAAAATCTGAGCTTTTGCAATAATTCAAGCTGTGTAGATTTTTTAATACACTACAAATAACTTGCAGCTGGTCCTATAAGGCCACTTTTCATTCAATGACTCTTTTGACCGCTTGGTGATTACTAATTAGCCACTTAACACCTAACTTAGTTGAGGTTGAACTAAATTTCAGAGCTAAAATGAAAATATATTTGGTTTTTCTTTACCATTATAGATTAAGATCCATATTAATATTCAGAATTTGCAATTATGAAATGTATACTTCTATATAAAATAATATGACTGATGAAAAATGATCAAATACCTATTTCGACCAACAAAACTATATAACCACTAAACAATCATTTCTTAGATCTTTAATTCACAACTTGTACTTTCTAAATTCAGTTCTTTTATAATTCCTATATCATCAAATATTTTTTTTGTCAAAACAATCACAATTAATTTTTTTTTTTTTGTCGTCTCCAATCTTTATTACTTAAATATTATTACAATCATTTGATACAAGATTTCGAAGAAAATTCGGACAAATATGGTATAAATTCGAAGGATGTAGCGATATTACTCCTTTCTTTGCTAGTAGATCAGCACACTGATTCGATGTTCTCCAGCGGTAAACAATTTTTATACTCGAAAACATTGCCGCCCAGCTTTGAATTGTGTTAACATAATGCCGGATTTTCAAATTAGATGTCTCGCCGTTAAGAAGTCGTACCAAATTGACATTATCTCCCTCAAATACAATCTTAGTATATCCTAATGCCCAACATGATTGCATTGCCCATATTAAAGCAGAACATTCAGCCTCTTCAGATGTAAATCTCCCTTCAAACTTGCCCATCCCTCCTTCTAAAAACATACCAAAACTGTTTCGCAAAATCCATCGTAAATCAGAGCATCGATTTCCGGTATGATGCGAGGCATCATAATTACATTTTGTCCAGCCCGGAAAAGGAGCAACCCACGAATCACGAGTTGATCTCCTATGAACGTTCTGAATTTGTAAGTTTTCCTCAATATTATTTGCAAGCTTCCATTCTTGAACTCTTTCCTTAGCACGGTTGAAAAGATATTTGACGGTGATGTTTGGTCGATTAAAAATTAAATCATTCCGGCTCTTCCATAGTTGCCATAATATCCAGAAAGGTAGTAGTTGTAGTACGGTCGGACAATAAACAATCACAACTAATTAACATCAAATTTTAGTGATTATTTTCACGACGTCACAAAAAAATTGAAGAACCAAGAACCAAGAACCAAAAACCAAAAAAGTATTCTTAACTTTCCTTCACTTTCACACAAACACAACAACACAAGACAAACTCCAAAAGCACTGCAGTTTTACCCAAAAATCACTGCCGTATTCCGCCACAATAAAGAGAGGAAAGCGAGCACGAGTCCGGCGAGTTTGCCTTCTCCTTCAATGGCGTGAATTCCATTTCATCTTCTTCCTCTCAGTCTTTTCCTTTTTCCACAGGACGAAACTTCCCTCTCTCTTCTTATACGCTCTAGAAATTTCTACAGTCTCCCCTCGAGTTCCCTAGACCTGGATTTTTTTTGCTGAAGAGGAGAAAAGTAGTGTGTTGTAGTGAGTTCTAATCCTCTTCCCATGTTTTCGAGCTCTTAATATTCTCTTAAAACTAGCAATTAGGCCTTCAAATCTTCGATTTCATCCCTAGTATGCATCTCCATTACATTGTTTCTTGATTCCCAAAGTTGACTTTTTTTCCTTCCTACTTCTATTTGCTGCTTCCTTGTTCAATTCTTACATCTTCAAGTCATAATTGAGCTTCTGCCAAGATTCTTCAGTTGGGAGTACTAAAGTTTCGAAATTTCTTGGTTTTAAACATTTAAGAAATCCTTATGGCTATATGATGATGATGGTGGTGTTTTATAACGCTATATGAATCGAATCTGTTCATGTCGATTCTATGTGGTTGTTGCCCTCTTCTAGAATGTGTTTACTGTCTCGGTTGTGCTCGTTGGGCTTATAAACGCTGTCTTTACACGGCTGGCCACGACAGTAAAGACTGGGGGCTTGCAAGGACCGATGAGTTCGAACCGGTTCCTCGGTTTTGCCGCTACATCTTGGCGGTTTACGAGGATGACATCCGAAACCCTTTATGGGAGCCTCCAGAAGGATATGGGATAAACCCTGAATGGTTGCTTCTAAAGAAGACTTATGAAGACACTCAAGGTCGTGCTCCTGCTTATATCGTGTATCTTGATCATGATCAAAGAGATGTGGTTGTTGCGATCCGGGGGATGAATCTGGCGAAAGAGAGTGATTATGCTCTGCTTTTGGATAATAAGCTCGGAGAAAGGAGATTCGATGGCGGGTATGTGCACAAAGGGCTGTTGAAGTCTGCGGGTTGGGTGCTGGATGAGGAATGTAAAGTCTTGAAAGAGTTGGTGGTGAAGAATCCGAAATATACTCTGACTTTTGCTGGACACTCACTAGGATCTGGTGTAGCTACAATGATGGCTTTGTTAGTGGTTCGACATCTTGATAGGTTAGGGAATATAGAAAGAAAGAGGGTCAGGTGTTTCGCTATCGCGCCTGCGAGGTGTATGTCATTGAATCTGGCTGTCAGATACGCGGATGTGATCAACTCTGTTGTGCTTCAGGTGTGGTCTAAATTTGCTTATACATCAAATGGCATAAAGTTCATTCTAAATGTTGAATCTAAAGTTATTGGTTTGTTTTGTTTTTACTTTAGGATGATTTTTTGCCCAGGACAGCCACGCCTTTAGAAGACATATTCAAGTCTCTTTTCTGGTAAAGCTATCTCAGTTATACCATTCTATATGCAAAAGGGTTTTATGAAAGTATGTTCTTTCCTTTTCAAAACTTTCAACGATAGATCACCGATATAACCATACTATTCTCAGCTAAGTAAAGCAGAAATCCTGGAAATTTTTTTTTAGTCCTTTATATGTCATCATGCTCTTTTGAGACATTTTGGGGATTTTGATACACTCTGTTGTCATCATGGAAAGTTCCCTTTTACTAACTTGCAAAGAGGTTTTGTTAGTTCACTTTGTTTTGTAGAACACATTCCATTACTCTGCTTACCTGTAATGGGTTTGCGTTTGTTTTTTTTTTGCGTGGACAGTTTGCCATGTCTGCTATGCATAAGGTGCATGAAGGATACATGTGTTCCAGAACAGAAGATGCTCAAAGATCCTAGGCGGCTTTACGCTCCTGGTCGCATGTATCACATCGTCGAAAGAAAGCCGTGCAGGTACATAACACAGATACACACACACACTACATAAAAGGACCCTGTGTCTAAAGCAACCCACATTCTCAACAAAATGAGCTCACTTAGTTTGCAATTTCAATTGTCTTATGTGGTATTACACCGAAGATGCATCATATTGTGAAGTTAGTGAAGTTGATCTTTTTGGTAATTGTTTCATGCAGATTAGGAAGATATCCTCCGGTTGTGAAGACAGCAGTGCCAGTAGACGGAAGGTTCGAACACATTGTTCTTTCTTGTAATGCAACTTCAGACCACGCCATCATCTGGATCGAGCGAGAAGCTCAGAGAGCTCTCAACGTAAGTTTTGACCAACCTCCTTAGACGATAAGTCTCCACCGGTTACTAACGCTAAATTTACGTCTGCTTATTCAGCTAATGTTGGAGAAGGAGAAGGCAATGGAGATCCCAGAGAAGCAAAGGATGGAGAGGCAAGAATCATTAGCCAGAGAGCACAACTTGGAGTATAGAGCAGCGTTAAGACGAGCAGTAACGTTAGATGTTCCTCACGCTGACTCAGTGTCCTCTGAGTACGGAACATTTGACAAAGCTCAAGAAGATGAAACAGAAGAAGAAGAAGAAGAAGAAACAGAGGAAGAAGAAGAAGAAACAGAATCGATTGCATCAATGGTGGGTGAATCATCATCATCCTCTGTTCGGCCACCGTACAAGAGAAGAAGGAACCGAGGAGTTAGTTGGGACGAGCTGATCGAACGTCTCTTTGAGAGAGACGAGTCTGGTAACTTGACATTCGAGAAATCAGATTTGCGTCAATGATTCGATCAAATTTCTATTGTATTGTGAATATTATTGAATGCGTGTAAAAAACAGTTGTTACATACAATCAATTATCATACAGACCACATTGGTCTGAGTTTATTACAGAAGATTTTCGTCTCCCACTTCGAAATCCAAATTAGGGAATTACTAGGGTTTTGTCTTGGGTTGAGGAAGAGCGCAAGAGGATCTGAAAGCTTCTACCTGCGACTGACACTTTGAGTGATCTCCTTTGTTTTCTTCCAAGCATTTTTTCAGCGCCTCTACGTCGCACGACGAATCTATCTTCTTCACCGTAACATTTTCTGGTTTCTTCGCTTCTTCCATTCGGTATGAGAAATCGGATCCATCGGTACCACTGGGTCTACCCGCCGTCGGCTTCCTCTGTTGCATCTTCTCCGATGGAAATTCCGGCGTCGAGTGATCGGCTGCGTTTGGCGTCGATCGGAGAGAGAGAGAGTTTAGGGTAACGACGTCGACGAAGCTATTAGATTTTGTTGATTTGGATTTTGGATAACGATGCAGCATTTAACCGAACCGAGATAAATCTGAAACCGAGCTGAACCGAAATTTAATATCTAGTAAACGGTGCCGTATTATTTATATGAGTATGTGGGGGCCCATTTAGCGAGGAGACTTCTATTCTTTGCTAAACGACAGCGTTTATTCTTTTAGTTAAAACGGTGGCGTATCTACACCATCGCATTCGCATGCATCTTACCGCATTAAGAACATCTCCAATGAGACTCTATTTTTACCTCTAAACTCTATTTTTAGAGTAAAATCATCTCCAATAGTACTCTATATCTTACTCTAAAAATAGAGATCTCTATTTCTAACTCCAAATTTGGAGTCACAAATAAAGATCTCTATTTTTTAGAGTTGAATTTTTTTATTTATAAAATAATCCTTTTCATTTTAATATGTTTTTATTTTGTATCTAAACAAAAATTCTATTTTTTATTTTACACTGCAACAAAATTATATCAATGATAACTAATTAAAATATATAAATGCAAGATATAAAATTAAAAATAATATGATAAAAGATAAAAAAAAATGATTTTCGTGGTAAGCGTTTAAACTTAATGAAATCAAAATTTTATTTTATTTTTATTACACATAAAATAAATGGATAAAAAAATTATATTTGTAAAGTAAAAAGACCTATAAAAAATAAATAACTAAACAAAAAATAGAATATTGTGTGAATATTCTTTTTTTAGAGTTAAAAATAGAAGTAACCATTGGAGCAAACTTACTCTCTATTTTTAGAAAACTTTATATTTAGAGTAAAAAATAGAGTTAACAATTGGAGATGGTCTAAGCTGGATGTTTTGAATGATAACAACATTAAAGATAGAGACATTGAAATTGTTCTATGATGTTAAAATATCTATAACTGATTTGATTATTTTTTCTTATAAGTTTTAGTATATCGTTACGGATTTTTGCAAACATTTGTGTCTTTCTTATTATGTATAAATAATTGAGCTTCTATGGTCATATTTAGTCTAGACAACTCTTGTGCAAACACTAGTACTAGATCAAGCACCATAACGTAACAATGCTCTATTGCTAATACATGAAGAACTGTCAGTAGCAGCAGTGGCGGTAGGCAAACGCCATAACGGCCAACACCAAACGTACCTAAACTTTCTGCGTCTGCTTTCTATAGACGACTCTGCTTCTTCCAATTGGCGGTATTGATGTTCAATGCGGTTGAGAAGTTCAGCTATTCTTCTCTCGGCCAATAGCAGCGATTTCTCAGCTGCTTCTTCTGCTACCATTGCAGCTTTGGCTAATTCTTCTTTCAGTTTTAGTCTCCCTTCCGATATCGCCAAAGATGATCTCATCTTCTCAATCTCTGCCTTTAAAACCTCTATCTGAATTGTGAACAATGTCTGTTGTTAATTATGGTTCTTTGTACCTATCGGTTTTTTGATTGCTTCTTCGGTTTGGAATAGTAAATGAAACTTACGAGTTGATCGCGTTCTTTGACTTCGCGGTGCCCCGCTTCTACTTCTAGCTCACAAGCTTCTCTCCATCTACTTACTTCTGATTCAGCTTCTCTTATGAACTTCACTAACTCTTCCACCTTTGGTTCAGTAACAAAAAAATCTAGATTCATTACAAAATTTAGAAAATAGAATGGAAGCAAAGCCAGATGCGAATACTTTACGTTTTGAGATAGAAACCTCTCTCGGTTTTGCAGCTTGTCGATATTCGTCGTGTTGTCTCCTATTGTATGAGCTTGAAACTCTGTAGTTTTCTTCAACCTCGCTTCCTCTAACCTTTTAGATCACGAAAACGACATATTTTCCTTTCATTTTCAGATTTTTCTTGATTCAAACATAACCATAATCCATCATCATCTATATGTTGAATTGTTGATTTTAAGAAGAAAAAAAAAGCTTACCTTGATTCCTCCAATGAAATCTTCAGCTGAGAGATCTCTTTCCGTAGATTCTTCATTGTTTTCTCTATTGCCATAACCTGTTGTTAGTGTTAACGTAGTTTCCATTATATATACTCTAATCTTTCGTTTGATCCTTGTTGCTAAAACTGAGAACCACAACAATGTGTATTAAAGTAATGAACATACCATACTATTCTCATCTTCTTCTGCTTCTTCTTCTTCCTTCACGACATTTCTTGTTTCTGAGCTTTCCTGTAATGATTCTCTAAATCCAAAACCAAACCCTATGCTCTGCAACCCTCTTTCTGCGATTTGCAGCAACGCCGATCTCTTCTGCTCATTTGTCTCTTTCAATTGCTTCTCTGCAGCTTGTTTCTCAGACAAAGCAGCCCTTAACAAGACACTGATGTCTCTGTTCTCATCTTGCAAGAACTCCACACTTCTACTTAGCTCCATCTTCTTCTTCTCCATCGATTCCGTAAGCGTCTCTACCTTCTTCTCAACATCTTTGGTTAACTCCAAAATTGACTTTGAATTATACTCTTCTGGAACATTCTCTTCGTTTAAACCTCGGATCGAAGTCGACAAGCGATCGTCCACGGATCGTACGGATTCCGAAATTTCCGAAAGTAATCTGGATTTCTCCTTTGTTTCTTCTTCCAATTCACCGACTCTTTCTCTAGAAACTTCCAGACCTCTCTTTACTTCCTCTCCGATCATCGCCGCCTCCGAGAATCCAGCTTCAAGCTCCCGGTTTCTTCGCCTAAGCGCATCTCTCTCGTGAGAAAGCTCGTTGTTCGCTCTAATCAAATCGGTTTTCCGATAAACCGCCTCGAATATCTGGCTACGGAGACGGACAAGGTCAGGGTCTGACGAAGTGTACTTCCGTTGTCGGAGGTCGTGGTCTTGATCGGAGATAGAAGTATCCGAGTGGTTGGTTCCGGTATCTCTGAAATCCATGGGCGATGATGATGGGGACTTGTGAAATTCTCTCTATAGGTGAGGACGCAAAGTATGTCTGATGACTCTGATTTGCCAAATACCTAACAGTCAAATTGACGACGCTTTTTATATTTTCTCTACATTTGATTTCAAATTTCCCCTTTTTCTTTTCCCGGGAAAAAAGGAACGACATCGTATTGGCTGTAGTGTTCTCTCTGTTTTTAGCAAATATTGGGGATATATATTTTTTTAATGAAGAAGTGTAGACGTGTGGAGAAGTGTAGAGTTGAAATTGAAATTGTTAGGTACATAAAATCGAATATAAATACTAAGAAGAGAAGGGTTGGTAAGAACTTCAAACATTTTTTAAACCAATAGACACCAAGTAACCTTCGTTTCGAATTGTAACTGCGACAATATATGTGAGGCTTATATATTTTCCATATGTTTGGGGATGAATTTACAAAGTGACAATCTAAAAAAATTGGGTAGCAAATATTTGTCCCCCAAAAGAAGAGGCAAAAGTAAATCACCATTGGTTTTGCCAATCTTGAATAGCTAGATGAAGAGCGTGATTAGGTATGAGGTTGCAATCTTCCATCTTCAGGTTTGTCATCGGCGACGTATCGTGCCCGTTCGCTAACCATTCCCTGATCGCTTCCGCTTCGTACGTGAATCCGTCTGCTGCTATCAAAGGATCTTTCATCACTTCCTGTGTTCACAACAAACAAACATGTTTCAAGTTTTGTCTTAAATCCTGATCATCAAACTCTGTTTAGGCATTGAAACTCTCAGAAAGTACCTGGAAAATGGGGCACAGGTAATGAGAAGGCGGCTTGCGCGGAACTTTCTGGTTCGAGTATGATAATGATTCCGATGAAGGAACTTCCGGAGATTTCATTCGATCTATAATTCGTAGAACCACGAACAAGTCTGGTCGATTCAACGGGTTTTTCTTACAGCAACGGATGGCTACACTAGCTAGCTTCTTGCCTCGTGCGATTGGCCAATCTCCTCCGGAATTATCCAGAACCGCGCTGATGTTATCGTTCTCAACAGCGCATTTGACGTCTCTCAGTATGCCAGAGAGAGGTCTTCTGGTGAGAAGCTGAAGGAGAATCATTCCAAAAGAGTATATGTCTGATTCCAGCGTCATTTCGCCGGAAACAAAGTAATGCGGATCCACGTGAGGATCAGATTTGCCGATACCATCGATCGGGATCAGCTGAGAGATCCCATAGTCGTTGATTTTGGTGACGAGATTGGAATCAAGGAGGATCTTGGATGGTTTTAGGTTCCCATGAATGATGCAAGGAACATTCGAGTGAAGAAACAGAAGCGCAGAGCATATTTCCGAGGCAATCCTGATCCGAGATTCCCATGAAAGCGCAGGAACGTTGTTCTCAGATGAAAGGCAGTCTTCGAGGCTTCCACTAGGAATATATTGATAAATTAGAGACCGAGACTCTGGACACGTTCCCACTATCGTTACCAGATTTGGATGCCTTACCCTGCTTAAAATTTCCACCTGACATCCAAAAAACAATCAGATTTTGTAAAATGTGGAGGATGTTTACATATATGTATTGAAGCCATTTATATATATAAGATAAGGTCATTTACCCGACGCTCGAACTCAAAGTGATTCTGGGAGCCATATGAGGGCAACATCTTTACGGCAACTTGAAGATGCTGCAGATTTCCTTTGTAGATACTTCCGTATTTGCCTTCTCCAAGTTTCCAGGATGGATCGAATTCGTTAGTAGCTTCGTTGATTTCCATAAAAGAATAATCGAGCATCTGTGATCCGGAAGACTCTCCACCATTTCCTTTTATCAGTCTCTTTAATGTGTTTACTTCCTTTATCGCGTTCTCATGATCGATCCGGATCTCATCCCTTTTCTGCCTGAAACTTTTCAAGAGCTCCATTGCCGTATCAAATTTCTCACCATGTTCTTTTTCCAAGTCTTGCAGTTTCCTGACCTGGCTCTCCAACTTGAGATTATCACCCTGAACCATCTGAAGTTTTTTCATGAATCCACTGTTCTGCTCTATTACCGTCTTTACTTCATCCTTTTCTTTTTCTAGCAATTCCTCCAATTTCTTTCTTCGGCTCAACTCCTTAATGCATAAGCCGTCCAAGGCTTTCGCCTGTGAGATGGCATGACCCCAAAAAAAAAGGTTAAACGAGGAGAAACGAGTTTGACGAAGTGCAGCAGCTTAAGAATCTGGCATCAACTATTCAACTATAGTTCTTGACAGCAAAATATATAACTCCCTCTGAGGCAAAGCTTGCTCATCTTAAGAATCTACACTCTTTCGATTTTCATTTGTTTGTGATTCACAAGCACACATGGATCTACATATACATTTCATTTGATCAACTGAAGAAGTTCAGTACCTAATGTTAGCAATCTACGAATCCCCAGTGAAATAATTATTTTATGTTAAGCCTTTTTGCATGTGGTAACAAGATGTACTGATTTATCTACCGCACAACTACCAGTAATGGATAGATACTATCACTTTGAAAGTATTATCTCCATTTCTTTGATAATAACTCATAACTGAGAAATGGATTGGACTTTATAACCTTGCATAAAGCCTCCATGGTACTGTCATCGTTTTTCCATTCGTTCCGAGTTTCCCCATAGACAGTTCTCTCTGATTGGCCGATATCATGCATGGCTTTATCATACCTATGAACTTCGCGCGCCACATTTCCTTCACGCTTCTTCTCCTGAAAAAAATCACAGGATCACCCGATTACCAGGCAGATTAAATGCTTGCTCATACTAAAAAGTGACAGCATCATGTTCACATTACGTAGAGCTTTCGATATATCGCATTAACAAAACTACTCTCATAAATCGTTTCCACACAGTCACATTTTAAAACATCTCTATATCATAACTTGTAAGACAAACCAGCCCCTGTAATTATCTGCCAAAATAGAGTCTTTTCACGCAAAGGAAGTACTAAAGGGATTTTTTATAAGTAAAGATGAAGCAAAATCCTCCTACCTCATCATTTGTGGTGGTTAAGGTATCTGAGCCAACTAATTCTGGGCCAGCCGGCTCTGGACCAACCGGCTCTCCAAAGGAAGAACCCGAACCTGAAGAAAAATCAGGAGTTGGTCTTGGTTCCACCTTTTCTCTCTCCAATTGACTTGTGTCTTTCTCACAATCTGCACAATTCTGTAACAAAGTTACCATACAGAGACAAA
Source organism: Alliaria petiolata (assembly GCA_020283515.1). Lineage (NCBI taxonomy): Eukaryota > Viridiplantae > Streptophyta > Magnoliopsida > Brassicales > Brassicaceae > Alliaria > Alliaria petiolata. The sequence continues at coordinate 116,029,595 of JAHZTW010000002.1, read as the reverse complement.
ATACAACTGATAGCAAAAGAAATGATATGCAGAAGGATCTTGCAAAATCCAAGCCAACCGCTACCTTGTTCAAGGAGGCTACGCCAATATCTTAATCTTCTCCTCATATAAGAGGATTCCAATTTTTCTGATTTCCTCGTCTCATTATCTGAATCCAACTGTACTAGGGGAGGCATTGTTTGTCTGTTATTACTATCGTCATTTGTTGCCCTGTTTTTAAGAGTGATTCTTTTAGTTATATGAATAGAGACAGAAAACAAAAATAAAGATAGTAGAAGCAGTCAATTGAAGGTGGTAGCCTAGCTAAATCCGAGAACCAAAGTTCCATGACGTAACATATGATATCAAAGTTTCTACAGATGCATCCTAATAGTTTAGCTTGGGAAAGACGATGATTACAATATCTCATTCAGTCTTTCTGCAACCTTCGAAAGGAAAAGAAAAATTACCTTGTAAAGATAAGGTAACCTTTACACAGAAACCAAATATGGCAGGAATCAGGAGCTTTTTTGCAAACGAATATGGCTTTCTTGGACTTTAAATCAGTCATTCTCCTGGCATTTCAAAATTAAATTGATAATATGAATTTCAGAGGTCAGATGAAAAAACATTTACAACCTATAAGATAAAATACAGAATCATATCTTACCATGAGTAATGCTTATCTGATGCAGCACCCATTACAAACCACTTAATTTTGTGTCGAGCAATTAGGTCTACAATACCTTCCTCGATATTTTGCCCGGCGATGCAAAGTTTATCTGTTTGAACCTAAAAAGAACTATGTCAATTCATTAGTTTATCATATGAAAGGGTCCTAACTAAGAATGCCTAGAGATTTAGAGAGTCCGAGCTCTACATTTATGACAGGACACAAGGTTACCAAGATCACATGAATATTCAAAGTGAGTTTCAGTGAGTTGCCTTATTTCAATTAAACTTGAACACCAATAACAATACACAAAATAAAAGAGAGACTTAATACCTCAGTTTCGGATAAAAGACGAAGATAAGAATCCATAATCTCATCCACTTTTTGCTTATCAACACGCTCAATCACCTTGACAGCATGTTTTTTAAAGGTACCACCGGCAAGCTTCTTGTGCGCTGTAGGTAAGCAGAAATAAGCTCAGAAATTACCAAGTCTTAACACCATTGGCAATAAAATGGTAAAAGGAAAACAAAATGCTATGAACAAAACAGCTAAAGTCATCAATCTCCAGCTTCCACAAAGATACTAGATTTTCCAGTTCTAAGAGTCTTGCAAAGTTTTGTACAATGTACAGAAAAACCAATAGCTAATCTTATTTACCAAATTACTGTCATCATCATCATTCCGGTGTTGTCCACTTCAATTTGATACCGAAATACTTTGAATCATCTGTTTCTTCTTTCAAACTCTTAAATGGTTAATCATGAAAATGTCTTTTTATGGTTTCTCTTCCTCTTATTTATAATGAAATATAATTCAATATTTTTCCGATTATATTAGCAAACTGATATAATCAGCTAAAAGGATATATATAGACATCTCAAGTTAGACTCCGTAAATTCAATCATAATTCATGAACAATATATATATAGATTTATGAAGTTTCTCCCAGAATAATTTCAAAATTCCGGAATTCTCAGTAAATTCTTTGAGGAACAGACGAAATTTCGATTCCGTCTAGGTCTCATAATTCAACAGATCTATACATCCAAAAAAATACCATAAACCATAATTCACCGCAAAGGAGTAACTTAGAGAGAAAGAGAGCAGAAGATCTCACTCCACGAGGCTGGCCGAGCAGGGCGATGGACGTAAAGCAAGCAAATCTTCTTGCCGGAGAAGTTTCGCGCCGCCCACAACACCGTCGTTTTGCTCCTCTCCACATCCTCCGCCACCGCGACGAAGATCGTCTCATCCACATCTAGAAGCAGTTCGTCTCCACCGATTTCTCCAATACTCCCCATTTTGCGCCCCCTTTACTCTCTTACTCTCTCTCTCTCTCTCTCGATTAACTTTCTACAAGCATTTGTTCAATTCCAATATTACAAAGTCACTTTATATAAAAGTGGAACTCGTGAGATTCATCGAATTGGAATCGTTTTATGGCTCGGACGAGTCGCTGACTCGGTTATGAGTCAACCGATTTACCTAATTAGAAGATAGAAAGAAAAGAAAAAAGGTTGGCTTCTTCTCGATGAATAGTCTCTCCTACCACCACTGGAACCCAAAACAATCCACAAGAGGTCGTCCAAATATTTTGTTAATCGGTATTCCTATTTTCTCGACCTGTAATTTCTATTTTATATTGGAGTAAATAACAATTAAGAAACGTAAGATCGACAATTAGACACATGTAAAGAGTTTTGGGAATCTTATGACAAATGTTCAAATTTCGAATACATGTTGTATATGTTAGTATATGGTTACATTTCCTTGCAAGACTTTTTAATAGTAGTTCCTTGAGTCACAGAATATACATGAATTTTGTGATATGTGATGTTGAAATCTAAAATGATAAAAGTTCATCTAATAATTCTTGGGACCAATAAAATACCAAAAAAAACTGGGACCTTTAGTTTTAGATTTTTTGTCAACTACTGTAACTTCTTTACTTGCGATAATTCTTAGAAATTGACATTCTTTTGCATTTAATCAAAATACATATAATAGATCCGGATGTCATAGCTACATGTAAATATAAATATGAACGTTTTAAGAAACTATAAATTTAAAACAATCGATGGTAAACATTACAGTTCTAGAACATGGTAAACTAATAGAAGCGAAGGGCAAAATAATACAAAACAATACAATTTTATTTGGATTTGGGAGCGAATGAACAATGAGGTGGATCATCCGAATCCAAAATCTCTCTAACCACAAGATTCCTTGCTCGATTAATAGTCATGAAACACAAGTAGATATGTTCTTCAAGCTCATCAAGCTCTTCACAAAAGCTCTCTTCACATCTCCTCAACTCTCGAGCCACTTCTTCACCGGCTCGAACCCGACCCGACCCTCTCCCAACCCAAAACTCAGCCATGGCTCGTACATGCTCCACATCATCGTTAATCCGAGTCACTAGCCGGCTTATCGTGTCCAAATCACGGCTTAAAATGTAAGTACCTTTCGCAGCCACGTCGAGCCGAGCAGCAGTTTTCGTCAGCCTATTCCTTAAGCAAGCCGGTTTGAATCGACCGGTTAAAAGGGTCGGACCGGCTATGAACAAAGCAAAGGCGTGAGAGGCAATGGTTACAATCAATGTAGTGGTTAGAGCCAAAACGAGAAACCCTGAGCTATGAGTTAGTCCGTTGATGAGCTTGAGCTTGGATCGTGTCTTGTCTCGGCTAGACTCTAACCGTTTTAGCAGGTTTAAACAGCCGGTTCTGATTAATTGAATCCTAGAACCTGACGACATAAACGGGTCGAACCATCTAGATAGCTCCGTGAAATTGTCCATAAGAGCCAATGAATTATTGTGATTCTCCGATTGAAACTTGGGTATCAGAGATTCGTATTTAGAACGGAGACGGTGAATGTTTTTAAGTAATAGCGTGCAAAGCAAGAAAGCGTTTGCCGTCTCCAAGAAGTAATCGGAGAGAAGAGTTCGGGTGGGCCGTCCGACCCTGGCTAGATCCAGGATCCGGGTGACGGTGTTCGGGTCCGGGTCTAGGAGATTGTGTGCAAAGAGACGGTATGACATGAGACGAGCTGACGTGGAGGAGGATTCGATTGGTGAAGAGGAAGAAGAAGACACCGTGGACTTTTTGCGGCTTAAGTAGATGACACGTGTCCAAAAATGATTGTATGATTCTGTACGGAAGGCGTTTGCATATTCTTCTCGGACGTCCACGTCATCACCACCTTTGGGACTCGAATTCCCCGAAGCTGTATAGAGAACATTTTAGTAGGAACGAAATTCGAATTTTTTTATATGTATTTTCGTGATTACAAATTAAACTGCATTAGAAAAACGAATATAGGAATTAAACCTGTGGATGCGAGAATCCGTTTGATCTTTGATGAAACTTTTATGCCCATCCCTCGAGATCTTGGATGAAGCAAAATCTTTTTTTGTATTTGAATATAGAGAGGTTTTGTTTTAAGATGTTGGGAGAACAAAATGAGAACGACATGAAGGTTTCCTTTTATTATATAGTTCTTTATGTGATATATTATATCATAATGGTAATTGAATAAAGAACTTTTATTTTGCTTGCCAGAAAAAGGGATATCCAAGGATTTTGTTGGGAAATTCTTAATTTTGTTAGTACTTGTAGTGGGAGTGAAGAAATATCGAGAAATATGCTTGCACGTTATATAAAATAACACCTCCAAGTGAATAAAAAAGTTAGCAACAAAATGTCAAAATCTATCCATTCATTGCCCTTTTATGGGAAAGTCTTTACACAAACTCATAGGTCTACGTTTACCAAATTTGGAAGGTGTGGTAAAGAGAGTTTATCCAATTTCGTTCTCAATTATATCTTTTGGTTTTCAAAATTGGAAATATATAAACCAAATGAAACCAATTCTTGTTTGATTATGAGAATTGGATACCCCCTACCATGATTCTATCAAGAATCAAATTTTAGCGAATAATTTAATCAATTCATCATATAAGAAGTTGATCATTATGTTTGAACATCAAGGTTCAATGCACCTTTTGAAGAAGCAGGAACAAAACATACAAAATATGTGTCCTGACTCACAAACCAACGAAACTCAAGTTTCCAAGACTCGAGTCATAATAGAGGAATGTGTTGTTACAAGATAAACTAAGGGATCGGACCAAAAGAACAAGTTATTTTTCCGGTGATTCTTCTAAACCCGGTATAAGTAGATGAACCAATAAAAATAAAGACAGAGACCAAGAGAAGATATCGTACGACAGTTAACGCTTGACCCATTGGAAGCTCTTTCTTGCCTTAGCTTTACCAGGTTTCTTCCTTTCCACAACTCTCGAGTCTCTTGTCAAAAAACCAACTGAAACATATCGCAAGATGCAAAAAGATCGAGATCAAGACCAATCAATCTAACAGACAATACTTTGGCTATCAAATGGAAACATCGATCAGACAATATGCTGTGGTATCTCTGCTGAAGAACAATTAAAGGACTAAACAGATTTTGTAATGAAGCATCTTGCTTACCAGATCGAAGCGCTGTCCGCATATCTGGTTCCCAGTTTTGCAATGCTCTGCTGATACCCAACTGAATAGCTCCAACTTGACCTTTAAACCAAACATTTTTGAGTACACAGACTAAATGTTCAGAAAACTTGTTGATGGCAATCTTATCTGTTTACTTATGACCAAATCTTCTAGCGTATAAATCATACTGGCTAGTGTAAATAGAGAGAGATACCAGGGCTTTACCTGTAGTTCCACCGCCTTTAACAGTGCACTTAATATCCCAACTTCCCAAGGTTTTGGTTTCAGCAAGTGGGCGGAGAAGAGCAGCACGGTGATCAAGCATAGGGAAGTAGACATCGAACTCTTTATCGTTAACAAGGAACTTTCCTTTCCCAGGTATAATCCAAACACGGGCAACGCTACATTTTCTTCTCCCGGTTCCATAGGCTCTCCCCGTTTCATCCACTTGCCTCACCCGTGATTTGGCGATTTCCTCTTGCATCTGGAGTTCTATCTCAGCTCTTGACGACTTCTTTGAGCTCTTCTCACGGCGCAGGTTTTCGATCTCAGTCAGAGGAGGCAATCCTTCGATCCCTTGTAAATCCTTCAGGGCTATCAAACTATCTAGCATTTCATCTGTTATACCCGACTTAGCAATAAGGTCTCCGAATGCTCGATCAGGTCCTGCAATAGTAAGTTCCAAATCAGTACAACTGAAAAAACTTTACTCTACTTATGGTGCCTATTAACATTCAACTGACCATCGTTAATAGAAACCACACATTAAGCACCAAACTATTTACTTCAAACACAACTCTTTCTACCCAAATGCTCATGCCTGGTCAATAGATTGATTACACAACCTTAACAAGATAAAGTCATGTGATCAAATTTGCCATCACAATTAGCTACTACCCATTTGTCTCCAGATTCCAAATGTACTCACATTTCCGAAGTATTGGTGCATTGCAAATCAAAGTCAAAACTTAAGAGCCAGCAAACAAATTTCAGGAATCTCACCTTTGATAATCTCAGTGAGCTCTTTCTCCTCCCTCTCAATCACCTCCTTCTTCGCACGCTCTTCCTCTGCGTTTTCCAAGCTGGTTTCAAAGCTAAGCGCCATCTCACCGCTGGTATCAAACACGACCTTATCATCTTCCTCCTTCAAATTCCATGGCTTAGCCACATCCCACTCATTGGATTTCACCTCTCCGCTAGTTCCAAAACCATTCGTCACCTCGCCTCCGGTACCGAACACGACTTTGTCACCTCCCTCCTTCATATTCCATCGCTTAGTCTCCTCCCAGTCACTGGCTCTCCTCTCGCGGCCAGGTTCAATCCCTTGCGCGACCTCTTCGCCCGTGTCGAACACAACCTTATCGTCTTCCTCCTTCATGTTCCATCGCTTAGGCTCCTCCGGCCATTTGCCCTCTCCACCATCTGAGCCGAATCCTGGAACTCCGGAGGAAGCCCAAGAATCATTGGAAGAGAAAGGATCGGACTTATTATCGTTTACTCCGGAAAAGCCCCACGGAACGTCATTCCGATTAGGCCCATTCCCGTCGCCATTTCCGCCGCCGCTACTGTTGGTGGAAAGCGGGCGGATAAACGAGGAGAAGATCTGAGAGTTCGACTTGGATGAAACTAGGGTTACGAGACGGAGATTCGAAGGTCTAAGGAATAAACGAGAGAGCATGATGATGAACGAACAGAGAGATTCAGAGATTGGGGGAAACAACAAAACGTTGCAGAGATTCGAAGAAGAACGGTTAGGGTTTTACTTAGAACCACTTAAAATTCTTAATACTTACGAACCGGTCCGGTTTTACCAGGTTCATTCCGGTTTGACTGTTAAGTCAAATTCTTTTTGTTCCAAAAACACACACAAATAAGAAGCCGTCTTTTGCTTCTCTGCTTCTCCGTCGAGGTTACTTTGCAAAATCTGCAGCCTGTGTCTCCCGGAGATTCCAATCGCACCAAATCCATTCGCATTTTTAGCTGGAATCAAGATGGTTTATGTCGTTTCCTGGGACGAATTTGTGGATCGATCTGTTCAGCTTTTCCGAGCTGATCCCGAATCTGTAGGTTATTTTGTCTTGCTCTCCTCCTTGTAGATTTCGTTCATCACTATCGCTTTGGAGATATATAGCTTGTTTATATGGTATTTGGATTAGAATCCCTCGATTTCGTATTGGATACACGATTAAACCTTGATAATTGATGTGAATCTCGCCGTGTTGGTCGCAGTCTGGCGATTGTAGGTGCAATCTACATGTTTCGTTTCCAGATAGAATTGACAGGATCTGTTTGTGTCTAATGAATTGGATATTTGGATTCAATTTTTGTGGTGCAGACTCGGTATGTTATGAAGTATAGACACTGCGACGGCAAGTTGGTTCTCAAGGTTACTGATAACAAAGAGGCAAGTAAATTGACTGTGTCCAGTTATCTATGATCGTTTCTTATAATTGTTTGTTCTTGGAGTTGGTATCTCCATTGGAATTGCAATTCTATGGAATTTTGATATTTGATCCGGATGATAGTTTGGTTGTAGAATGTAATTTAGGATTCCATGATTATTAAGAGACTTTTTTTCTTTTCTTTTTTCTGGTCGGTGTTTCGTCATACTTATGTAGTTACTTTGGTTTTGGCTTTTGTTGAATGTGATTGCTAATAGGCTACGTCTTCGATGTCTCTTAGTTTTCTTATATCTTGAGGAATCGTACATGTCTTGGCCGATGTGTTGAATAAGCAGATCTTATCACGGTGGATGTTGAAGCATGTTTGTGTTCGTTAGTCAAATTGCAAGAATTATATCAATTCATGTGGTTAATTAGCTTTTCCCTGTTGTTGCATTATTGTTTCATCCTGTGATAGGGTTTGATCTCTACTTTTTCTTTTAACTTAATAGTGTCTCAAGTTCAAGACAGACCAAGCACAAGAAGCAAAGAAGATGGAGAAGCTGAATAACATATTCTTCACCCTTATGGCCAGAGGACCCGATGGTAAAATTTCAAGAATGGGAACCTCACATATTCGAATATGCATCATATCTCGTAACTTTTGAGAGGAAAGCTCCTTTGTTTTATGAGGTTCTAACACCGGTCCATCAGTGTCTAGTTTCTTTTAATGAGAGACCGTATGATCATCCTTTACCGGATATTGAGTTTAACATCACGATCGAAATGTGCATCATCATCTCATATAACGTTGGAAAGCTCCTTTTGTGTTATGGTCTAACGTTGGGTACATCGTTGTTAACATGCTCATGACTATTGGGGTTATAGCTTACTAATTAATATTGGTTGTATATAATGCAGTTGATCTCTCTGAAGTCACCGGGAAAGAACAGATGGAGACACAACCTGTGAAGAAAGGAAGAGGAAGGAAGCAATAAGTCAAAAAAATGTCTCATGAATTATTTTTCTTCCCTCTTTCTTGGTATCAAGATTTTGTTCTAAAGCTGACTTTGGATTACAATTTAGTAGTACTCTTTTTTTTCTTCTTCTTCTTCTTTTTTTCCACAAGTGCATGGGAGGCTATGATAACCTAAGCCAAAATGCTAACCTTTTAACTAGGATTTAAAAATTGGTCAATGCCCTACAGCTCGATTGGTTATAAGTCGCGCTTGTGAATAAAATCTCAATTAACGAATGAAATATAAAAGTGAAAGACAACAAGATATGTAAATTGTGTTCGATAGTGTCGTAGACTTAGAAATTGGGTTCCAAATCATATTCTAACCGAACCTGAGGTGAACTCTAACTGATCTAAGCTACATTAGTTTTGGTTGGCATTAAGTTCTAATTTTAATAGAAGTGAACAAATCAAACCGAATCAAAAATGTTGTTTGTGGAACGCCTGTTTAAAGTCGTAAGTCGGTTCTTAGCCCTGGCTCTTAGATTGGTTGCTTGTCTCCAATAGTCCTGCCCCTATGGCTCTCAGGCAGATCGCACGGCATGCTGTTTGCTTTACATATGGAAAGATCTTTAGCTCTAAGCTTCACTTTTCTGTACCTCTGTGTTTCGCCAGATTAATTGTCATCTAGGGGAATTCATTAAGACCTTAACCTTTTGATGATCTGATGTGCATTTGGCTATCACATTTCAGAATTAACATTTTCTTTGTTAAAGCTATAAGCAAAGATCTGTTTTTAAAACTTATGCTGCAAAAATGTCATTGTATTGTTAAATAATATAGTAAGGGATCTTTGCATAATTAAGCATATATGTGGTCGATTTCAAATATAAATTTATATATTGTTTAATATTGATCAATGTTTTTTTTTCCCTGTAACCGCTTCTTAAACATAACCGGTCACACAAATGTTAAAGCCATTAATCATATAGAACTATAGAAGAGATATGGTGCCTAACTCATCTTCTATATTCAGCTAGCACACAACTAATATCATTCATGTTTTTTTTTTGTAAAAGTAAATATCATTCATGTTTCAATGTGCTTTGTTCATATCTAACTTCCACAAATGTTACGATGAATTATTTTCGCCTGCGCCATTTTATAAATAATTTAAATAATATCTATGACGACGTGTAAACGCAATATATCTGTATCGGCGTTTTCACAAATGAATATGCTTATATATAACTAATATATCATGCATAAATTCTGAACGGATCGATACCATATGGCGATAGATCTTGTTATCGTGCGACTTGTCGTGAATTCGAAATCAGAATTGATATGTCTTCATGCATTTTGACACATCTATTAAAAAACACCCCAAAAAACGAAAGGTGACGACGTTGCTGAAAAAGTAACGCATCTCTCTTAACATTTAGACCCCAAAACAAAAAAAAAGTAACGCATCTCATGTCTATCTATATATATAGCTAGTCAGGTGCGTTACTTTTTTTAGCAAACATTAAGAAAACCTCGAGGAGTTATAACTCAACTTGCAAAAATAAGAAACAACTAATAAACATGGTGCTGGCGACAAATAATTCGTCCGCAGTCAAGAGAGACGAAATCGATCGGCCATTAGCTGATTTTCCGGTAAACATATGGGAAGATCCCTTGACATCTTTCTCAGTTTCCGACCTGGTACGTACCTAACTACCTATATTTTGCTCATAATTGCATTCACCCATATTTCTGCTCATCACAGAAATATAGAATACACATGCAACTTTGCTCATATAATCTAAATTATGTCTCTCGTGACATTGATCATATATAGGAAAGTGAGAAAAACAAAGAAAAGCTGAGTTCGCTGAAGGAAACTGTGAAGGAATCGTTTATGGCTTCGAAAGAGAAGCCCATAGAGGACATTAAGTTCATGGATGCTTTGTGTCGCCTCGGTGTTTCCTATCACTTTGAAGATGAAATCCTCGAGCAGTTGGAGTCGATGTTCGGTTGTCATGATTTCACGCGGATGATAAGAGACCGTAAATCCGATTTATATACCGTTTCACTTGTCTTCCAAGTTTTTAGGCAGTTCGGCTATAAGCTCTTTGTCAGTAAGTAAATCCTCGACATAATAATAGTTATTTTTTTTTTTTCATTATACACAATTTACCAAAACTAGTATTTCCAATCACTAGTTACGATATTTTAAATTATAAATAAATACTACTAAAAATCGGTGAATCAAGTGGTTAGATAAGGTAAATATGTTAGTTATAATATATAATTTTTTTTTTTTGTCAAATCAGAATCGTATACATATGCATGATAAATTAGTAAATCCACCAAATCAAATGTTAATTGTTCAGCTTAGTATTGAGTTACTAAAGTTTTTCTATATATATGTACATGATCTGAAGATGTGTTTGACAAGTTCAAGAACAAGAATGGAGATTTTAAGGAGCACCTAGCTGATGATGCGAGAGGTCTATTATGCCTTTATGAAGCTGCTCACTGGAGCACCCCTGGTGAAGATATTCTTGACGAAGCCCTCGCTTTCTCTAGGTCTCATTTGGAAAGATTGGTCTCTCGGTCTAGTCCTCATCTCGCGGTCCGCATCAAGAATGCCCTCAAACATGCATACCCTAGGGGTATCTCAAGAATAGAGACAAGACAATATATTTCATACTATGAAAAAGAAGATTCTCACGATCAAATCTTGCTTGAATTTGCTAAGGTAGATTTCAATCTACTTCAAATGTTATACTGAGAAGAGCTTGGCCAAGTCTGCAGGTATCATTTCGAGCTCTTGACATCTTATGATTCTTATCACTATAACAAACTCTTTTTTATGTAAAAACATGAAATAGTGGTTGAATAACTTTCATATGTACAGGTGGTACAAAGATCTAAACCTCGACTCAAAATTGCTGTATGCAAGGAATAGGACGGTTGAAAGCTACTTTTGGGCAGTTGGAGCGCACTTTGAACCCTGGTATTCACAAGCAAGGAGCAAGGATTAAACTGGCCGAAACTATTATTTTTTTGACGGCTGTTGATAATACATATGATGCTTATGGCATGATTGAAGAACTCGAGCCATTTACAGATGCTTTGTTAAGGTGGAATTCTAGTGGTATTGAAGGGCTCCCTGAGAGCATGAAGTACCTTCACCGTGTTTTGTTAGATTTTTTTGACAAACTCGAGGACGAGATGGAAATTTCAGGATGTGGCATTTACGCCAAAAATGCGGTATGACAATTAACAGATACAAAAAGTGTATGTAAGCAGTATTGAGTAAGTATTTGTTCATGTATGTTGAATCTATAATATATCTTGGTCTTCATGACCAGATGGAGGTAGTGGTTAAATCCTACATTCAAGAGGCAAAATGGTTGAACGAAGGTTATGTGGCCACATTTGAGGAGTACAGAGAAAATGGAGTTAAATCGGCAAGTTATTTGGCATTGTTAACGATGTCCTTACTAGGAACGGTGGACGAAGGCACACTTGGTGTGCTTGAAGGGTTAAGCACTTTCCCACCACTTCTGGTGAAATCTTCGTTGATAGGCCGTTTTTGTGATGACATTGGGAGCAGCGAGGTAAATGTGTTAACTTAAACAAATGAATTTCCAAACCGGCCGGATAGGCCCAAAGATATATTTTATCCAACTGATCATATACATATATATATACCACTAATGCAGTTTGAGAAGAAAAGAAAGCATGTTGGGACAGCTATTGATTGTTATATGAAGCAATATGGTGTTTCATGGGAGAAAGCCAAGGAAGAGATCAAGGTCATGGCATTGGATTTATGGAAGAGTCTGAACCAAGAACTGATGGCCAGGCCTCATCAGTTTCCTTCCCCTGTACTGATGCGATTCCTCAACCTCTCGAGGGTCATGGAGGTTTTCTACAAGAAAACTGACATATTCACATATCCTGAGTTGATGAAAGATTATGTGGTTTCATTGTTCCTCGACAAAATATCCATTTGAAACTCTACGTACGACTGGAAAAATTGGTTCTCCGTTTGATGTTGTGAGGAAAATAAGTGGCTTTCTTCGGCGGCCACATGCATGTATCACCCGTGTTTTCTGCCTTTTATTGTTCCGTACGTACTAGTGGTTTCTGAGCTTATTTCTCGGTTTTAAGTTGTGTGAAAACAAGTGGCTGTCTTCGGTCACATGAACATATGGAGTTTGTGTGATACAAATCCTAGATGGGAGGATCATCCATTTAATCAATGTTGTGTCTTTATTGTATAATTACTTTTTTTTTTATAAAATTAATAAACTTGATTTTGGTTTATTCCTTGTATCTATGACAAATAGTCATCATATATGTATTTTTTTATGTTGGCCAATGTAAAACATCCAAGTTAACTTAACGCAAATATATAACTTTTTTCTTGTTTGTCTTTGTGTTTGCGTTTACCATTTGTAATTTTTTTTCTTAGAAGCTACTAAAATGTTATGAATTCATTTGATAATATGCATTATTTTAATTTATGGTTAGTCATAACACATACGTAAATACTAAAAAGAACAAGAGCATCCATATATTGAACGTGAAGAAAACTAAAAAATATCAAAGACATAGGCTATTAGCCTATTAGCTATACAATATATTAAGGGTTCTTTATTGTAGCAGAAACTACACCGGTTAAAATTTGTAAATAGAAATTAATTTGAAAGGTTTGGGTTGTCTTTTACTTTAACAAAGAAATGAATGATTTATCGAGCAATTCACAAGAAAATGTGCTAAAAAAGTCATTGTTCTAGCATAATCAAAGAGTAATATAAAACAAGAATGGAAGTAAATAGTTTTACTATTGAAAATTTAAAGAGTTTACAAGAAAAAGAATAGAGGAATAAGTTGAAATAACAAGTACGAAGAAGTGTGTAGTATAGATTGTGAAAAATAAGATTCAGTTTTTTGATCTTGCTCCTCCTCTTGTTTTATAGCTCTAAAATCGTGTTTAACGTCTTCATTTACTGCGCTTGATTATGTAATGATTGCATTTACTTTAGTGGATTCAGCCGTTCCTAGTCAAAGCATTGAATTACTCTTGTTTGAATAATTCCTCAGTACCCCCTTGAAATCGACTCTGAATTTGATTTGTAGGTTTGAATTCATCGCTTCTATTCGGATTGGATAAGGTTTAATGTCCGAACTTGGATTTTATTGCTTGGTAGGCTTAAAATTCTGGATCAGGATTTGTATGTCAACAATCACATAAGAACATATGTGGTTGATTTCAAATATAAATTTATACATTATTTATTATCTACCAGTGTTTTTTTTTCCTCTAATCGCTTCTCAGACACATCCAGTCACACAAATATTAAAGCTAATCATATAAAAGAGATATGGTGCCTAACTCATCTTCTGTATTCAGCTAGCACACAATTAATATGGTGCCATTTAATTCACTGAGCAAGCGACCTAATTATTTCCTTTTTAAGCCTTACCGTTCATGTTACCATGTGCTTTGTATCTAACTTCCACAATTGGTACGATGGTTCTTTTTCGTCTGCCATTTTATAAATAATTTATACATATCTATAACGTGTGAAGGCTATCTTCAAGAGGCAAAATGGTCAAATCAAGACTATGTGGCCACATTCAATGAGTACAAAGAAACCGGAGTTTAATTTCTTGACTTTGCTAACAATATATTCTCTAGGAATGGTGGATGAAGGCACATTTGATGAGTACAAATTAAGAAAGCGGAGTTTATTTTCTTGACTTTGCTAACAATATATTCTCTAGGAATGGTGGATGAAGGCACATTTGATGAGTACAAATTAAGAAAGCGGAGTTTATTCCTCGAGTTACTTGACATTGTTAACAATATCCTTTCCTTTCTAGGAATGGTGGATGAAGAAGACACATTTGATGTGATTGAATGGTTAGGCACTTTCCCACCACTTCTTGTGACTTGTGCACTATCATCCCGTTTTCTGATGACGTTGCGGGCTGCCAGGTAAGTATTACCCGTGATATTGAATTGCAAATACAAAAGTGATAGAAACTTTGTTGACTAGCTAGACACATATGAAAAAGATGCCACATAAATAATATATCTAGGGCGGCTACATAATGAACTCTTAGGTTCGAAATCGTTTTTAAAGATATTTGTTTATTTTGAACTTAAAAAATTATTTTACTACTATAAACTCAACAACTTAACGATAATTTAAAAACAAATTAGATTTTTTTTTGGTTGACTAAATTTGGTGCATATATTTAAAGATAACAAAAGTTTACAATTGTTAGACAAAATCTTATAATTGAAAATATACATTTGAAACAAACATATGAGAAATAGATAATGAAGATTCCACTAATAGAACTTGAGAATTAGCTGAGATAGATGTTAGTCGACGATTGTAACGCGGCCACAAACGATAGTGAAAATAAAGATTTTGAGAAAAAACTCTTGAAACTCCTTTAATGGTTACCATCATTTAGTAACAAATTAGAAGTTACTAACAAGTAATAATAAAAATAGCTTTATACCTTAGATAATCTTTTCCATTAATATGTAGCATCTCGACTTGGTCAGGTATGCTATCTAGCTAGCGAAATCCTAATCTAAAAGAATAAAATGGCTTGAAGCCTGGTCGTGAAATGTATACTGATTTTGTTTAAAAGTGTGGCTTTAAATTCCATATTTGACAAAAAAACCATATTTTAGTCGTAATTGATACATCTCTTACAGATCCGTTTGTATAATATAACATATTAGTGTCGCTGCTACACGCAAACTATAGTATAATATTTGACCTTGTGATCTAATATAGCATTCAAAATAACAAAGCTCACTCGTTTATTACATTTTCCAGCTTGTTATTAGAAAAATGTCAAAGAGACAAAATTTGACTTGGGTTTCATATTCCGGGTTGAAGTCTATTAAAATCGCAATTGAAAGATTCGGACCATAATCATCCTAATTGAAATTAAAAACTTTAGACTTTTGAGATCAATTAATAGACCAGTTACATCAAATATGGCCTATTGTTATAAATCACTATTATCGATGAACCGGCTAATTACTCAATAAATAAGAATTGTATGGTCAGAGCAAGATGTATCAAGATCTAAACTTGTATATCAAGATCTAAACTTGGTTCTTCACTGTATGGTCAGAGCAAGATGTATAACACCATCTCATAAATAAACGTGTACAATGTCTTTTGAATAACGTGGGATGAAATAGCCAGTATAATTACTGATGACATATTGTTGAACAACCACATAATATATTGACTATGACTTTATTATTTTCATTTTGGCTGAAAACTAATTCATATGGTTTCCATTTTGTCAAATATCTAAAATTGAAAAAAAAATAGAAACTTAATATAAATTATATAATACGAATTAGCTTTTAAGATATCACTTTGCACAAATATTTTTTAAGTTTTCCTGTGTTTCAATCTAATTTGGAAACTTGAAAAATAAAAATTAGAAACTCATTTGTTTTCAAATTTTATTAGTAAAAAACATATTTATATACAAATATTATGCGACATGTTGTATTACCATATTTATTTTCTCCACACCTTTTCCATTATATCAAAGATTTTTTTTCTTTTTTTGCTAAAAATAAATAAGACACATGTCAAACTCCTTTTAAAAAGTTTTATAGATGATATAGTCTCATAGATTGCAATTATGCCATGCGCACAATATTATAAAATGCGCTCAATTTTATACAATAGAAACTCTATAAATTAATATTCGATAAATTAATAAATTCTGTAAATTAATAAATTTTTCCGATCTTGAGTTGGGCCGGTTTAAAATATAGCATAAATCGATAAGATAATAATTTTTTTGAGAAAACTATGTAAATATATGGTCCCATTAATCTCATAAATTAATAATTACCAAAAAAATAATTTTATACAAATATATAACTATGATAATCTACTAAAATATGAGTATATTGTTGTTTTTATTTATTAAAATTGAATTTTTTTTACATTAATTTCTAATTTTAAATAAAAAAATAAAAAATATTATAAACTTTAAAGAAACAATTATTTTTAATTATTTATTAATAAATATTTTATTTAATTCAAAACCAATAAATTAACAACTGTATAAATTAATAAAATATCAAAGTTCTAATATTATTAATTTATAGAGTTTCTACTGTATAATAAAATACTATAAGAATCAGCGGTATACATAAAAAAATCCGTGTCAACATTTTTCCATCCTAAAGGTCAAAAATAAACAAGGGAGGATCAATAGTTATTACTTTTTTTCAACCAAAAGTTAATGGTCATAGCAAAATGATTATGTACTCACAACGTTTTCCCAGCTTGCCCTGGTTAGAACACCATAGCAGAATGATTATATGTACTCACTACTAGACATGAAGAAAATAGAAAATAAAGCAAAGTTTAAAATCCTTACAAAAACATCCCAATTAACTAAGGTTCAAAAAAAAAAAAACATCCCAATTAACTCTCGAACCCACAAAATATCCAATCTTACAATTAAAAAAAAAATGAATTAGATAGAAACTAGGGAAGAACCTGAAATTACATGAGCCTAACAGATTATACAATACACCAACAAACAAATCACATTCTGTACGTCACTCTTATGATTTCACACATGAAAGTTAAGTTAAACCGTCTTCTCGGCTTTTTTTTTCTTCTCTTTCTTTCATATCAAATTTGCGGAAAAGAGAATAAAGACAAAACTACACCTCCTTTTTCTATGCATAAGATCAACTTCAAAATGGCTGATTATGACAAGCAGCAAAATAAAAACATTTGAGTGTAAGAAAACACATTTATAGATTAAGAAAAAGAAAACATGCTTCCGCAAAAATATCAGATATTGCATGTTTAGAAACTGAAATCAAAGTGTCATAAGTCTAAAAATTTGACAAACGGTTCATAATCTATTATGTCTCAATTTATTAAAGTCTTATCGTACTAATTCATATGTCCTATGGGATACACTGTTGGGTAAATGTTGTATAGAACATGAACGTTGTTCTTCAAGTTGTAGAATAATGGTTGAATAGCCCGTATAAATGAAATTTTTGGATATGCATGTAACTGGTAAGGGAAAAGTATATACGTAGAATAAAATGCCAATAAGAAATCCGCACAATCAAGTCAACTTGTACAATTTTTAATAGTAAGTAAACAAAATGTTTCGAGAGATTGATCTTGAAGACAGTGAAGTGCATCATCGTCGCCGATCGGCGAGTCCACCAGCAACGAGAAGGCGGCCTAAGGAAGCGCCAGCAATACTTTGTTGTCTCTCGCGGTCATAAAAGGTCTTCTGGATAATGTGGGAAGTACGGCTCGTGAGCAACTTCTCTCGGAAGCGAGAGATTCCAAATCCGTAGTAAGAAACGCCTTTTTTCATCACCAGAACCTGAGTAGCAGCGTTGGAAGTTTCTAGAAGAAACGCAACTGAATCATCACCAACACCTTACGTCCGATGCTGCCCTGCGAGAAGCTCATTAGTCATTACGAATAAGTTTTTGTACGTTGAGGCGTTCAACCTCCTCTATCGAATTGCGTACTGCCAAGCAAAACTTGGCGACCGTGACAGTGAAGGTCTCCACCCCCAAGAATCGTCGCCATATCTTAATTCTTCTTCTGTCTCTTTAACAGTTTTTTTATTTGATTTTGAAAAAGACAGCGAGAGGGAAAATGAAGTAGCTATCGTGTCCGATAATGCTTTTAATTTTTTTTTCCTTTGATTACTTTGTGGTTGCAAAGACGCTTCATGTTCTCATTCAAAGAGCAAAAGTAGCATGTAGTTAGTTATCTGGAACCAGAAAATCGTTGTATGTTTATTTATAGAAGAATAATATCTTAGAAAAAGCCAGGAGAACGCAAACACGGATAGAAATTGGTTTTATGGAACTTGAATACGTTAGGTCTTCATCTTATTTATTTGCACATGCACAGGTGACATGTGTGTTCTAAAGAAAAGCTCTCATGCAAGCATATTGAATTTGTAAATACGTTTTAGCTTGAAGGATGATCCTACTATAGGATTTTTGGTTCGGACCAATAAATATATTTTTGGATAATGCGCTTCCGTTGCTGGTTATTGGTTAAGGGAAATAGCTCTCATGCAAGCTTTTTGAAGATTTTTAGTAAGGAAAAAAAAAATATAATTCATAATGCTTTTTGGCCTTTGGGACACAATATCGCAACTAACCCACTACTCGGTTGATTGATATAAGTTTGTTTAAACGATTTTGTTTTCTTGAAAATATATAAGAAAGTTCGATATTTTTTTATTTTAAACTAATATTATTAGAGTTTTTAATAATAAAAATGGAAAAGGTCATAATTTTTATATTCTCGCTTTGGATACCAATATCTTTGGACCAACCTGGCTGCTAAGGTTTGGAGCCGTGCGTCGTCATCAGAGGATCTTGACGCGATCTCTATAATTAAGTATCTCTGTTCTTAGTCTTTATTACTCTTCTTTTACGTCACCACACGTGGCCTTTTCTTATTTTTTGGTCTTTCTATTTTCACAAAATAACCAGAGAGCTTACATATCGCTGCATCACCATATTTGTGTATAAGCGAATGTTAGATGCAGCACTGGACCCCAATGGAGACAATTTCGTGTGGTTTGAAACGAAAATTTCAAATTGATAAGACAGCTAATGTTTTTGATGAGCGGTCGCTATACATATTGTTACTCATTTGTCTTTCAAACAAAGAAATTTATATCGTCGGTATATTGTTTTCCAACAACTTTTGTCGTAGCCCTGACAGCAAAAAAACGACACGTACCGTTCATATTTCATTATCGTTTTTTTTTTTTTTTTTTTGATCNAAATTATATATTTTTTTTTTGACTAAAATAATTTATTAAACTCAAATCATTCGGTATTTTAGTAAAGATTTGGTAACGATTATGCTTCCCCATATCTTGCCCCCGGTGGGTCACATGTTTCAAGCCCCTCACGGTGCCTCTCTTTTTTTTGTTTTATTCTTTCTTTTGTCATTTTCACATTTTGTTTGTTTTTTTTTTCTTGTTTTTGGCACACTCCCTCACGTTGCCTTTTTTTTTCCCTCGCTACTGTTCCTTTCTTTTTGGGGAAAGTTTTTTTAAAACACCACTTTTATAATATTATTTTAAAAAATATTTCTGTTTGCGATCCATTTTTAAAAATATTACTTTTACATATCATCATAATTTTTATTCAAATATATAAGAGGTTTCAAATTTAAATTTATTTGTAGTACTGGCTCCTCATGCAGACTGACGGGGAAATAGGCTTCAAGTGCAGACATGCAGAAAGGAGACTTTAGGTGCAAACTAACATGGTAGAGACTAGAGACTGACGAGACATGAGGGAGATGCCAATAATGTAAGAAGAAGCAACATGCATGCGCTACAAAAAAATTCATTTAAAACCATCATCATCTTCATTTAACCAGAAGAAAAAAGTTAGTTGTAATAGTTGACAAAAAGAAAAGTCTTCATTTGTCATTAGAGAGAAGAGCCTTCAATTGAGAAAAAGAAAAAGCCTCCAAGTTAGACCCCTGTTTGCCTATAAAAGGACACCTTAAGATATGGACTTTCCTCATCTTCTCTCTGGTAAACCCAATCAGACAATTTTCCTTTCGTTTCAGAAAAAATGCGTTTCTCTTCTTCTTTTGCTACTTCGTCCACTTGGACAATCTTAATCACGTTTGCATGTCTTATGCTTCGTGCGTCTTTGTCCGATGCTCAGCTTACCCCTACCTTCTACGACAATTCATGTCCTAACGTCACTAACATCGTACGAGACACCATTGTCAACGAGCTAAGATCGGACCCTCGTATCGCCGCGAGCATCCTTCGTCTTCACTTCCACGACTGCTTTGTCAATGTAAGAATTTACTCTTTATATTTCTAGTGCCTTACAAAGTAGTGTTATTTTAGCTTTTTAATGTATATTTTAGTATGTTTGACAAAAAAAAAAATGTAAATTTTAGTATAAAATACTCAATTTCATAAAAATGTTATATTAGGTTCGAATTCGCATGGTTCGATGTTATATGTTTATTTTTCATCTATAGTTTTTTTTTTTTGGGGCTTGGATAGTTTTTTTCAGTAGTTTTTTTTTGGGTCGAAATTTCAGAAATTTAATTATGAAGTTTACAAAAGATTTCGACAATAATGATTGGTTATATACTACTTCCTGGTTAGTTATTACACGGATAATTAATGTCAGTGTAATAGTATTATTTAGGAAGAGCATAGTACCGTACCAAACACGGTATGAATTTAAGATCCCATCAATCATTTGAGAGATATATAATTTATCTTTTTGGAGTCAATAAAAAATCATCACATGCCTGAACCTGAATTTTGTAATAATCTAATTGAAATTTGCAATAATGGATTTTATTATTTCTTGAAAGATATTGATATTTTGTTGAAAAATATTTTACTTTTTATTGAGTAAAAAATGGTTTAGGGAAGTTTATCTCTCATCACATTAAAGTTTTCTTACATATAGATAGATTTGTAATCTCTAATTATTTGCTTCCGAGGAACAAATGGTTTTAATTAATGGACGACCAAAAAAATCAAGGGGTACATTGTTACCCGTGGTAAAGATTTAAACTATGGATGTAATACATTGACTAACGATTTGTTAAAAAATATTTTGGATTTTTGAAAGGGTTGTGACGCATCGATCTTGTTAGACAACACGACATCATTCCGAACAGAGAAAGATGCATTTGGAAACGCAAACTCGGCTCGGGGATTTCCTGTGATCGATAGAATGAAAGCCGCAGTGGAGAGGGCTTGCCCAAGAACCGTTTCATGCGCTGATATGCTCACCATCGCTGCTCAACAATCTGTCACTTTGGTATGTTTCCTACTGATCCGTTTTGTTTTTATCCACTACAAATACTGTTTTTCAATCTTAATATACATGATCAAGTTGTAACTTTACATATCAACACGAAAACCTAATTAACTTTTAAAAGAAAAATTGGTTGAGAACGTCATATTCTATATTTAGTTTCAATTTTTCAACTACATGACAAGTATTCAAAACTAATCGAGAAATATTCAAAACGCGTGGTCCCAAGAAGAAAATTTGACATGTTTTATATACATATATCATTGACAAAATTAAATATCATCACGAGAGATAAGACTACTCTTGTTTAGGTAACCGATTATAATAATAATCATATTTTTCCAACAAGTACAGGAGATTTTTAAAAAGAAACTTCAATTAGAGTACATAATCAATGAATTTTACATTACATGTTTGTCCTTTTCTATTTACTCATTGAAGCTTCCGATCGATAAGAATAATCACTAAAACATCAGAAAAAAAAAACTTATTTTGAATATAATTCTTATTATATTTATAGGCAGGAGGTCCTTCTTGGAGAGTTCCTTTGGGGAGAAGAGACAGCTTACAAGCATTTCTGCAGCTCGCTAATGCTAATCTTCCAGGTCCAACCTTAACACTTCCAGAACTTAAGGCCTTTTTTGCAAGGGTCGGCCTTAACCGTCCTTCCGATCTCGTTGCTCTCTCCGGTAATTAACAAAGAACTATTTAAATACCACTTGACATTATAGTTTTAGTTATCGAGTTTATTACTGATTTTGTGGTCTTTCTTTGGTTAGGGGGTCACACATTTGGTAAGAACCAATGCCGATTCATTATGGACAGACTATACAATTTCAGCGAAACCGGTTTACCCGACCCTACCCTTAACACAACTTACCTCCAAACTCTTCGTGGACTATGTCCCCAAAATGGTAACTTAAGTGCCTTGGTGGATTTTGATCTGCGTACGCCTACGGTTTTCGACAACAAATACTATGTGAATCTCAAAGAACAGAAAGGTCTTATCCAGACTGACCAAGAGTTGTTCTCTAGCTCCAATGCCAGTGACACAATCCCCTTGGTGAGAGCATATGCTGATGGCACACAAACGTTCTTCAATGCTTTTGTGGAGGCGATGAACAGAATGGGAAACATTACACCTCTTACAGGAACACAAGGACAGATCAGGTTGAATTGTAGGGTGGTCAACTCCAACTCTCTACTCCAGGATGTGGTCGAAATCGTCGACTTTGTTAGCTCTATGTGAGAATAGTGACTCAATATGTGGCTACCAAAAATATATGTTAAGATAAATAAAGTGCTCTTAAGATGTTACTTGAGAATATTTTATTTTAGATTACTAGCTGTTGTTTCACGCTGTACTCGGAGATGACAAGTTAATAAAGAAGTTGGAAACAATATTGAATATTTTGGGTTTTTACTCTATATTATTTAACATGTAAAACGGTAAATTGAATATTTTGGGGGTTTTGTAACCGATTCCGTCTCCCATTTCATAATCTCTCAGCACTTTTACCTCATATTGATAATTTTAATTAGATTAAGTAAGAACACAATAAAATAAACCCACAGATATTATATTATAGAAAATAAAACAAAAATCATAGTCTCATTCTCACACATAAATAATTAATACATAACTTCCGTCGAGTGCAACAGTTCTCCTCAAGTTAAGTTTTTTTTTCCGTTGAGAACTTGAGATGGATCAAATCTCATCATCAGAACGCTATAACCGAGGATGACGATAATTATGACGCGATGATCACCACGAAGACGCCCACTAGGTGTCGTACATTTTACAAACCATTCCTTGTTTCTCAAGCAATCACGCAAATGAATAATTAAAAAAAACAACACAATAATCGAAGCTGGGAAGTTGGGAAAGATCACCAGTTGAAGCTAATTGCCTCAAAGTGGAGGTTTTTAGCCAAGCCAGAGCCGCAGATCTTTGCTACCTCATGCCTCAACTTTCTTGGTCCACACACCATTACTCCCACGTCTTCCGAACCTTCTGCCTCAAACATTATCTCTGCGACACGGCATCGTATTTGTCAAATAGAACTATTCATTTTTTTTGTCATGCATGTGATATATGACTTACTCTTTAGATTATGTCAAAAAAAAAAAGACTTACTCTTTAGATTTGGTTTAGACCCGAAGTGAACATTAGTGGCTTGTACTATAGACTGATACGGGACGCTCTCCAGCTCTCTCTCCGTGTTGCCACCGAACCATGAGGATGGAGAAGATGTTGGCGTCTGAAAGTCTATGACGCTCTGTTTCTTCTTATTCAAATCATGATCTCCCTCGTTGTTTTGTTTCTTGCGCCACAAGAAAACCGCGCTTGAAGCAATGAAAATGCAGAGACATCCAAGAAACATGTCCCAGAGCGATCTGTAAGTGAAGTTGTAGACACTCCCTGTACGGTCCACAGGGTACATGTAATATCGTGTGACGATGGCTATGAGAAGTAGAAACATTGCGAATGATGTCAAGATCACGACGCCAAGCCATAGTAAGTTGTTGGGTCCAAGAACAGGTGAGATGGGTGAGTCGTTGTTGTTTGGTTTGAACCATTTAGTCTTCACATGATTTCCATCATCGGATGTTGATGTTTGCGGCTTCTCGTTATCCCTTGTTACGTAAGCTTCTATTCGAAGCTTCAACTTAGAAATATCTGAGACTGATACGCCTGAGGGAGGGAAAATTAAGTCTAAAAGGGAAAGATCTTGGTAATGTTTGAAGGAGCAAACAAGAAGAAGATCAGGTAGTTTTGTGTTCGGGTTCTGGCTCTGGAAAATGATTTCTCTGATGACTGAAATGAAAGGAGCGATTCCGCTTCCGCCACTCACTAGTATCAGAGAGTCGTGGCTTAAGAAGTCGAAAGAGGTAGGTCCATAAGGTCCTTCAGTTGAGATTTCGAAAGAATCAATAGAAGAAGAAGAGATATGGTCGTAGAGCTTCTGAGTCCAAGTTCCTTGTCTTCTGATGACAACACTTACTTTGTCTTCCTCCAAATTACTGCTTGAGGTTATTGAGAAGGGATGCCATTGGAGCTTCGAAATGCTTGGCACATGTACAAATAGTATACTTGTTGGGTTGTAATGAAGTCCTGCAATGCCCACCATAATCACAAATGGTTACATTTATTCAAGAGAAAACAAAAAAAGAAGACACAAAATGATTGTGGATGGAAGTGTCAATCAGGTCCAAAAGCATATGGACTAATTAACACCAAGAATGCATTGTCGTTAGTGGTGTCATAATGAGATTAACTCAGATCAACTCATCATGATGTAGAGTATTCATGAATTAGCTCAACTCACCTAATTGATTATTATATGTATAATTTTAGATTTATCAATTCAAACTTAGTCCAAAAATGATTATCATTTTAAAAAGTATCCAAAAGTCACTTGAACAGCTAAATAGTAAAACTGATGGTGCTAAATAGCAAGTAGCACCATTGGAAACTTAAGGATCTGATATGCGTGACAAAGAATTGAAATACTCATCGTGCGTTCTAATATATATATGCAACTATATTAGAAAATTACTTTTTGTTGTTTATAAGTTGAAAATTAGAATGATATAGATTTATTAGACAATTATATTTGAAAGTTATGCAACTATATATCCAAAATATACAACTATATACTCATGAAAAAACCTTTAAGGCAGTTCGGGATAGAATTTCGTCGATTCGAAAGCTAGACGTCCGATACGAGGAAGCTCTTGTTCATTGGTTTGAAGCCTGTGGCTAGTGTATCTTAGTTATCAATGTCTTATTTTTCAAAATAGGTTGCACAAGTTGTAAAAGACGATGTTTTTTTTTGTTTGAATAAAATTTAACATTCTTTTCAAAAAAGAAAAGAAAAAACCTTTAAGAGGAAGGAACTAATCTATCGAGTTTAATTATATACACAATGTAGTGGGTGGTGATCTAGTGGTATTTGGGAATTTTCAAGGTCACTAGATCAATTCTATTTGAGAAGGCTGATTAATCCCTTAAACGTAATATTATCAATCGATGGCCCAGACGGGGAGACTATATGTGCCAAAATCCGGAACTTGTAAGGCTTATCAAAAAAGTATGGAATGAATAGATTATAGCTAGAGGATATGTAGTGTGACAAACCCGGGACTTTGGAGAAAGTGAGTTCGAGGTTGTCAGAAGGTAAGAGCCTTGCATTGACGAGCCTTGATCGCTTCATTGACTGTAGGAACCTCAAGTAGCGATCTATGAAGAAGAGGAAAATGTTGGGCAAGATCATGCATAACCACGAGTCTCCCACGTGGAACACGTAGAAGATTATGTAGAGACCGTAAAGCTGGTGAGTGTAGAAGAAAATCTCAAACTTCTTTCGTCTGAAGTAAGGTGTGCTCGTCACCCAAATCGCTATTCCGATAACCATTGCTATCGTTCCGGCTAAATTCGGCACATATGTCTTGCTCCATACAAATGTCTTTGCGTACATATATAGATGAACAACAACATACATATATAAGAGCTTGGCATATAATTGCACAAGAAAAATAAAAAAAGAAAACGAAGATAGATTCATTAGACATAATTATCAATTCTAAATCCTAAACACTATATATATAGAACTTAAAAGTTTTACTCAGAAGTTTAGAACATTATTTGGTTTTCTCCCCATATATATAAGAAAAAAGTTGGATGTAACGGACCTCGAGTAACTGATTGGTCATGCCCCAGTAAATAAGGAAAACGACGGTGTGAAGGAGGAAGAGGAAGTTGGAGATATGTCCGAGCCAAATGTGATATTTGATGCTTGACTCGGAAGTCAATCCGACAAGTGGCAGAATCGTAGAGGCTCTTGTGACAGGGAAGAACAAAAATGCCCAACAAAAGTGCCCAACATACCCCACTCTCAACNTATATAATTTTAGATTATGAGCCTATATGAGCCAAAGATCCGAAACTTTCAAAGCTTTTAAAGAAAGAAAGAAAAAGTTATGGAATGAATAGATTATAGAGGATTATATGTAGTGTGACAAACCCGGGACTTTGGAGAAAGTGAGTTCGATGTTGTCAGAAGGTAAGAGCCTTGCATTGACGAGCCGTGATCGCTTCATTGACTGTAGGAACCTCAAGTAGCGATCTATGAAGAAGAGGAAGATGTTGGGCAAGATCATGCAGAGCCACGAGTCTCCCACGTGGAATGCGTAGAAGATTATGTAGAGACCGTAAAGCTGGTGAGTGTAGAAGAAAATCTCAAACTTCTTTCGTCTGAAGTAAGGTGTGCTCGTCACCCAAATCGCTATTCCGATAACCATTGCTATCGTTCCGGCTAAATTCGGCACATAAGTCTTGCTCCATACAAATGTCTTTGTGTACATATAGATGAACAACAACATACATATATAAGAGCTTGGCATATAGTTGCACAAGAAAAATAAAAAAGAAAACGAAGTTTAGAACATTATTTGGTTTTCCCCCCATATATATAAGAAAAAAGTTAGATGCAACGGACCTCGAGTAACTGATTGGTCATGCCCCAGTAGATAAGGAAAACGACGGTGTGAAGGAGGAAGAGGAAGTTGGAGATATGTCCGAGCCAAATGTGATATTTGATGCTTGACTCGGAAGTCAATCCGACAAGTGGCAGAATCGTAGAGGCTCTTGTGACAGGGAAGAACAAAAATGCCCAACAAAAGTGCCCCACATACCCTACTCTCAACCCAAAAGCCCTAAACTTTGCCTGCCATCTGCGCCATTTCGATTCAATTAGGTTTTGTCAATGTTATTTGTTAGTAGAAATGAACGGAACATACATCTTAGCGTTGTCGTGATTGTGAAGTTGGACGTTATAGCTAATGTAGAGGTAATTGGCGAGAGCCCAAGTCAAAAGAGACACAAACAGGAAAGAGAAAGTCAAGTCCGTTGCGGTTACTATCCCCAATGGATTCATCACCATCAACACCCGCCCCATCCCTCCTTTTACTTT
Source organism: Alliaria petiolata (assembly GCA_020283515.1). NCBI lineage: Eukaryota > Viridiplantae > Streptophyta > Magnoliopsida > Brassicales > Brassicaceae > Alliaria > Alliaria petiolata. Next base: position 116,002,250 of record JAHZTW010000002.1, on the reverse strand, counting down.
ACATTTACTGCAAAAATTGGAATTACATATACAAATATTATTATTGCATATTACGTAATTTACATCTATGTAGCATATATATAGGTTTCAATTGTTTTTTTTTTATAACTCAGAGAATCTCAGATCTATGGAAGAATCCAGATTAATCTTTGGGGGAGGTGCAACCCATGGATAGATCCTCTCTCCGGATATTCAAATTGTTTTAAAACGTGTTTGCGTTTTATACTTGTTACATATAGCTTTTTGAGTCGGGTAATAATAGGTATATTTCATATATTGTTTTTTTCCTTGTAATTGAGTTTCTTCTACAGAAAAACAAAATACTTGTAGTTCATAGTCATCAATAATCATGTAAGTTTTAAAGTAGTCGACTACGTACGAAAATATAGTAACTAGTGAGATTTAATCAATGATCTATAGATTACACGGACAAAATCACTCGGTTATAACCAAGTTTGATAACCTCTCACCTCTCGGAACGTTGAATATCAGTTTGTTTCTTCTGGATATGCAAATAGACGCAGCTCACAACCGCAATGAACATCATTGGAATTGTAAGGAGTACAAGATTCGTGCCTACAAATACATGAAATAACATAAGGGAACAAGAAAATTCTTGAAATTGCAAGAGAATATAAATTTAAGGGGAAAAAAGGAAAGAGGAGAAATATTATCATCAACCAACCTTGAGGGCCAAAATAAGTAGTGTTAAAATACTTAGCAAGTTTCGGAGTCCAATTGTATTTGTAAACCTTAGTCGAAATCATTATCCATATAAAAAGCCATCCAACAAACACAAACGCAAGTATCATCTTCAGCATGTTCCTCATATTTCCCATATTTTCGTGAAATTGTGTATGTATGCGTATGTATGGACGGGTGAATGTGTTTGTGTGTGATCTTTTAGATATTGTTCTGGAGAAATAGTGAACTTCTTGATTCGGATTTTATAGAGGTGTGTGTGTGGTCTTTTAAATATGTATATTTGCAAAATAATTGCAACATAGTTGCATCATAAATATATAGAAATATGAGAAAATTCTGACGAAAAAAAGAGGCATGATTCATGCATGAACGAAATCTTAGTATATATATATATTTTTATATCAATATCTTTCAAATTTTCTAAAATTTTAACATTCACTATACTTACACATAAACATACTATAACTTATACTACTAATACATCAAATCATAAAATTCAAAATAAGTCACTAATATAAACTTAGTATTTGAAAGTTATTTAAGATGATATAAGATAGCACATAATGATGATGAGAGATTTAAAATTTTGTGGTTTTAAGCCCTAAACACCATATCCGTCGGAAAT